>JASDQU010507249.1:0-27492 GCA_032191745.1 Picea mariana
CCTCGGTGAGACATTTGTTATTTTGCAGACGGTGCCTCCCGGTTCCTGGTCCCTGGGCTCACTTGTTCGGCACATCAGTAAAAATTGGTAATGTATTTCGGCCATCAGATGATCTTTTGACCTCACACATTAGGGGGCATCTGTTATAACTCTAATTTGCACCATACATGCTTATCTAGCATCATGCCATCTCAGATCCCTTCTTTGCCAAATCACTGCTGAACAACTGTTTAAAAACCCTCTTTTATAAGGGCCCACGCACCCTACTCCATTACTGCACGCGTGTACATGCTAGATGACCCAAAACAGCCCGCGTGTACCTACAAAAGCACGAAAAAAGGAAAGTTGCCGACGTAACACACAACTTTGGGTGAGTTGACTGAAACTCCCGGCCATGCATGGCCGAGGGTTCATCCAAATACCTAGCTTCTTTTAGCCTATAAAAGAAGGGTTAGGGGTCCCATTTGGAGGAGGAGAATAAGAGTAAAGAAACTCTACCCAATTGCACATTCCCATTGTCCCAACCCTTTAGCCATCCTTGTGTAAAGAGAGATACAAAGCAAATAAGTTGGAGGACATATGAAGAGGAGCCCAGGATTAGGGTCGCAGAGCAGTGGCTAGTCTCGACATTGTAAGTTGATTCATTAAAGTTAATAATAAAGAAATGCTTTTCCCGTCCCACTGTATGAGTTCTTCATAGTTTAGTGAATATATGTTTGAATCTCTAACCCATTAATCTGTAGAACAAATGCATGTAGAGTTTGTTGCATGTTTTGTATGCAGTTCAGTCTTGGGAGGATAGCTTCTAGCAAGCGATCAAGCGTGAAGAAGGATCGACATCGAACATCCAGAACAAGGTATGTTCGTTTAACCATATATTTGCTTAAAAGAAATGGGGATTAGGTCTGGGACGATGGTAAAAAGTAGGATTCTTTCGGTCTTATCTGCATGCATAATATAACCCTAAGTGCTAGTCCGTAGGGGGATTTCCCACCACAACAGAACTACATAGGAGTAAATTGCACAGGCAGAGCGACATCAATGCTCACGAAAGAATTAAAGACAATTGGTTCACTTTTGCATGTAGGGATTAGAACGCGCAAAATAAGGAAGACCATTGGAAGCCGTTAGGCATTTTGAGTCCATCGATATGGGCTAAGCCCATTGTAATTGTATAAATATGTAAGGGTTTTTGGATAGATAGGGAGTGACTGAGTGATAGAGAGATAGAGGGATATGGAGATAGATAGTGAATAAGAAAATAGGAGAATGGCAAGGGCATTTTGTATGTTGGGTATGTCTGAGACATAATGTATGAGTGCAGTGCACATATTTTGTAATGGATGTTCTGAATAATATAATAAGAAGTCGTTCATTATGGATGTATCCCATCTTGGGTAAAACACGTTAATCATGGTGTCTATGTGTTATTATGTGTTTGATGTTCTATTTATTGCGCACATATGATATATGTTTTGCTACTATGAATATGGTACATGTTACTATGTTTTTGTGCACATGAGATAAGGAATCCTGAACAAATATTAGGTAGAATGGTCATAGTGACTGGCTCCCATCCCTTCATCACTGTGGAAATATGGTTCCTGCAGCTTCCATAGATACCTCGGGTGAAACTTCACCTGCTTGTAGGTGATGCCGAAAGGGCTAGTATTTGAGGGTTTTGTTGGCAAATTCATGTTGAACCCTAGGTTTTCCCATTGCGCACCAAAAAATGGTTCCATTGTCAGGACCACTATCTGCGACTAAAGGGAATTTGGAGGTCGACTAAGGAAGAGATAAGATGGTGGTTAGAGATGAAGGAGCACGAGTTTTCTAGAGATCAAAATAAGAACCCGCGAATCAACTAAGAGCAGTGGTTACAAAGATCTCGCATGCAATTAATTTCTGAATCGATAGTGTATTGGGGGGTTATATTACTGAGTTTTCTTTAGAGTGTACCCAGTCCTATAGTTTTTAAGAGAGGGTGTTCTTTAAAGGTCTACATGGAAGATATTTGAAATCACTATCTACTTGGGTCAATATGTTGTTGTGTGATAAGGGGGTTATGACATTGGAATCTGATCGCCCTAGTAGCTAGGCACCTTCGCATGCACAGGGCCTGGGGGATGACTAAGGGATGGTCAGAGAGTATGGAGGAGAGGGATGCAAGGAAGAATAAACAAGAAATAGATGGGATGAGAATGCCGAGAAAATAAGAAGGTGTGACAAAAGAAGAGATTGGAGTGTTGCATAGTGAAAAAAGATTTCGGAAGAGGACTGTGGCTGATAGAGAAAGGAAACACAATGATTTTGAGGAAAGAGACAGCAACATAGCATTCCAGATCAAAGGAATACTGTGCACAAAAAGGAAGGAAAAGGACTGTCATCTCAGTCCAAGAGAAGGAGATCCATTATATCCCATTAGCCCGACTCAGGCCATACTTTGTGTCGAACCCATGACCTCATGTGCGTCTTCGAGGTATGAGGCAAGATCTAAAACTTTGTCGTGAACACTTGCAGTTAGTAAAGGAAGCAAGAATAGAAGTAAAGGTAGTTAGAGGAGTGGAAGTAGTACAACAACCTATATTAAGTTAGTGACACCGAAGAAGGATATTGCACAGTACAAAATCGTAGGGGTAGACCCCACTTTGAGAATGCATGTATTCCACGAAGTAGGGATATAAGATCTGGTACAACACTTATTTGTCTGTGAAGCAATATGGATCATGAAGAAAGTCTAGGATGACGATACAAAAATCGTGCAGTTAGTGACGACATTAAGAGACCACACGTTACTTTGGTACATGAAGTATCGATCCATTGCACTTGCGGGACAAGCCAGAACGTTGGCAGACATCAGGAAAGCCATGTTAAAAGAGTTCCAGAAACTAAATTCCAAGTCGCAATGCATTACAAAACTTAAAGATATCAAGAAATTGCAGAATGAATCAGTATGGGATTTTGATTAGAGATTCAAGATATTGATGGATCGATTGACCTTCCAGATTCCAAATGAGCATCATAGGGAATAGTTCATTGTGAGATTGTTACCACATATACGATGCCCATTGAAGACACAAAAGATTACGTTGCAGTCAGAAGCACTAGAGATCGCCATGAATTTGGAAGCATACCCTAAAGGAAAGAATGTTGCAGGGATGGCGCAGGTTCAATTGTAGTTAGCAACATTGACAATTCAGTTGTAGGAGCTTTCTAAAGGGAAGGAAAAGCATGAATAATTATGGTGTTTTACATGCAGAAAGGAAGAACATCATTAGAAGGAGTTTCCAACCTTTGCATATTATTTGGCTACAGGAACTCTTAATCCTTTGGCCACAGGAAGAGGGGTGCGGTGTGAGATATTCAGAATGAAGGGTCATAACCCAACCGCTTGTCCTTTGATGCAAAAGTATCAGAGCACTGCTAGAAGCTTATTTTGTAATTTTTGTAAGTCTGTGCGACATGATGAATAGAACTGTCATGCAATCAATCTAATGAAAGAACGCACTTCATATGCATACATAGTTCAAGGGTAAGACAGATCAGAAGGAGGGGTACCACAATATAATACTCTAAGGGGATACAATCAAAGAGGAAGAGGAGGATTCATATGTCGAGGAAGAGGAGGATTCGATAGAGGAAGAGAACCGATTATCTGCTATAACTGTAACCAACCTGGGGATTTGGTGAGAGATTGTTGGAATCCTTGTACGATGTGCACATACTGTAGACAACTAGATCATGCGACAAAAGACTGTACACAATTGATCACGAAGTGGAAGGAAAAAAGGAACAAGAATGTGCAGATGATAGCAATAGGAGAGCTCGACGATCAACCAAGGGTAGCAACAATTACGTGTGGAGGATCAAGAACATGAACCAATGCAACAGAAAAATGAAATCGGATCAACCAATGGGTTAGGAGAGCAACATAACCTCCTCCAACGTTTGAACCTCAGAAAGAGAGAGACACATATAAGAAAAAAAGGAAGGAGATGTTAGAAACAATATGGGGAGCATCGATGATCCAGATTTTATGAGCAAAATCAAATAAATATAGATTATTAAAAGATTCTTAACACATAATAACAAAGATACAGTAAAACTGGTTTTCTATTCAATAAGGAAATAAGCTGAAACTGTAAAATGCAGCAGAAAACAAGCTTGCTAGAATGGTGGCGGCTTATCTCTGAGAAGAAATGTGACAGATGCGCTGATTCAAAAGAAGATGATTACAATGAGGCTCTGAAGGCCTTTTTACAATAACTAGGAATGTCAAAAACCCTAGACATCCAAAAACCTAACCCTAGGAGATGAAGCGCCAAAAGTCATGTGGGCCCCGTTTGGGTAAGTTTGTACATCAACTTCTCGGGGTCGTAACTTTTTCATACGATATACGTTTTAGGCGCACGATAGCATGTTGGAAAGGTCTAGCATTGTGACTGTGGAGAGCCTTAAAAATGCTATTTAGGGCCTCAAAATGGCTCCACAAGTCAGGGACCCGAAAACTAGGAAAAAAATTGCCAAACTGGAAAACCGCCAAAATGAACCAGTTGGAATAGGTGGAAGGCAATCGACATCCATCTATATCAATCCTCCCCCCTTAGGAAGAAATGGTCTCCATTGCGTTGATTTCCCCCATAAGATGAGGAAATTTCTGCTGAATTTGGCCCCAGGTGAGCCACTTACCTTGGTGCAGGAGCTACTTTGCTTTGACAACTCGATAAAGTTGGATCCTTTGCTGTCGGGTGCCCTTGATATGTGTGTCCACAATCTCATAGCTGGATTCATGCTGCATGTAGTCATGGTTGAGATCTGTTGGTGTCAACTTCTCTGCTATCTTTGAGGTGTCCAATAATGGTGGGAAATATGGCCGAAGGAGAGCCACGTTGAAGACTGGGTGCAAACCAAGGAAAGGGGGAATGTTGAGCACAAAAGCATTGTCACCCACAACCTTGGTGATGGTGTATGGCCTATACTGGAGTGGGTAAATATTTCGATGGGGTCCTGTAAGGCGTTCTTTCTGCAAGTGCAACCAAACTTTGTCGGCCACCTAAAACTTATGTGGCACCCGGTGTCAATCATGGTGTTGCTTGTACTTGGCATTGGACTTTTGTAAAATATCCTGAACTTGTTGGAGGATGTGCTAGATCTGCTCAATGAACTGGGTGGCCTTTTCAGCTTCTGGTGGAGTAGGGGACGAGTCGACCGAGGTGGTCGCCATGGGTAGTGCAACATCCATGGGGACCAATGGTTGGAATCCCAACCCCACCTGAAAGGGGCTATGGCCAATTGAGCTATGCATGGCTCGGTTGTAGCTATGTTGGACATAAAGAAGACTCTCATCCCATGTGCAGGGGTGCTTGGAATATTACATGCACATGATATGTACGATCATCCGATTGATGACCTTAGTTTGCCCATCTGTTTGGGGGTGGAAGGCAATGGATTTGGTGAGTTTGGTATCCAACAATGTCCAGAGGCTCGACCAGAATGTGTTGAGGAACCAACTGTCCCAATATGAGACAATGGTTTGTGGGATCCCAAAGTGTACCCAGACGCGTTCAAAGAAGATCTTGGCAGTGGCCTCTGTGGTGATGTTCTTCTTGCAGGCGGCCAAAATCACCATATTGGAAAAGCGATCAACAACCACAAAATCAAAGTCAATGCCCTTCTTGGTGGACGGAAGGCCCGACATGTAGTCCATTGAGATGGATTCCCATGGCTTGTCAGGAGTAGGAAAATGGGTGTACATGCCCTGTTTCATAGTGGTTGGTTTGAAAATAGTGTAGGCGGTGCAGGACTTGATATACTTGCTGACATCCTGTAGAATTTTTGGCTGGTAGAAATGTTTCTGCAGCACTGCCACTGTCTTTTTGACACCAAAGTGTTCTGCCACCTGACTGTAGTGAGATTCCCAAATCAGCTTCGCGCACTCGCTTGATGGAATGCAAAGATGGCCAAGATGACACAACAAACCATCCTAAAGATGGAAATTAGCGACCACTGAGTTTGCTCCCAACATTTGGTAAGTAGTGGAGAAGTCAGGGTTTGTCTCAAAGAGGTGGGGCCGTCCAAAGGTCTCATGGCCGCAAGAGTTTAGCATCGTGGTGAGTGTCGTGACTGGAGGTCGGCTAAGGAAATCAACAACTTGGTTGGTACTTAGTGTTTTATACTTGATGTTGAGGTGGAACTGCTCTAATTATGTGGACCACTTCTGATGGCGGTCATTCTGCAATTTTCCTTGGGTCTGCATGAACTGTAGTGGCTTGTGATCAATGTGGATGACTGTCTCCTTCCCCTAGAATGTAATGTCTCCACTGGCGACAGTCTTGCACAATGGAGTACATTTCTTTGTTATAAGTAGGGTACTTACAGACAACATCTGATAGTGTCTCACTATGATACACCACAGGGTGGCCATGTTGAGTGAGAACGACACCCACAACATAGTATGAAGCATCTATCTCAATCTCAAAGGGATGTTGGAGGTCCAGTAATGAAAGTACTGGGGATGAGCACAAACGCCGCTTCAAGTCATTGAAGGCTTGTTGTCGGGATAGGCCCCACACAAATTTTTCCTTACTTCCACCTCTAGTTACTTGGATGAGGGCCCATGCGATATGAGAGAATCCGAACACGAACCTGCAATAGAAATTGGCGAGGCCGAAGAAGCTCCGAAGCTCAGTGAGTGTGGTTGGGGCTGACCAATTACGAATGACCTGGATCTTGGTTGTATCCACATGCACACCATGTTGATCAATGATGTAGCCTAAGTAATGGACCTTGTCCATGCTGAAGGATCATTTTTCCAAGTTTTCATATAGTTGTTGCTGCCGCAGGGTGTGCAAAACCTACTGAATATGCTGCAATTGTTCTGCCCAAGTCTTACTGTAGATGAATATGCCATGTATATGCACCACTATAAATGTATTGGTGAAAGGTCGCAAGATATCATCCATGATCCTCATAAAAGTTGTTGGAGCATTTGTCAAACCAAAGGGCATGACCAACCATTCAAAAAGACCTTCTTTCGACTTGAAGGCGGTCTTCCATACATCTGTCTGTTCTATTGGGACCTGGTGGTAGCCAGACTTGAGATCAATCTTACTGAAATATTTGGTCCCTGTGAGCTGATCAAGGAGGTCGTCGATTCGGGGAATCAGATACCAGTTCCAGACTGTGATTTTATTTAGGGCCCGGTAATCAATGTAGAGTCACCAGGTCCTGTCTTTTTTCTGCACCAGTACGATTGGGCTCCTACAAGGCGATGAGATGGGATGGATGTGCCCCTTGTGGAGCAGTTCTTGGATTTTCCTCTTGATATCCTCATTTTCTAATAGAGAGCAACAGTAGACTAACCCATTGGGTAGCGGTGCACCTGGGGTCATATCGATGGGACGCTTGACCTGACAGTGCAAAGGTAGCCCGGTAGGAGAGGCGAAGATATCATAGTATTCTTCCACAACCTTATCCACTTGCTTCTGTTGTGTGGAGAGATAGGGCATGGAGGCCCTAGATGTGGCTGTGATCTTTCACTTACTCTGAGAGCGAATCATGAAAACGAATTTCCCGGTCTGAGAGGTGACCTTCCTGCATTTCTTGGCAGAGATCAAGGAAATAACACTAGGAGGGACTACCTCGGGTATCCTATACAATTTCCTGTTGAAAGTAATAATAACACTACGAGGCCTAGACTCATATACAACATGACGTTTCCATAAATAAGGTTGGCCCAAAAAAACATTACAAACTTCGAGAGGAGCAACATCACACACTACCTCGTCTTTGAAAGGCTTTATGCCATACGTCAGTTGACGCTGTTGGTTGACGCAAAGATCTTCATCTTGGCGGAGCCATCCAATGGTGTAGGGTTACGAGTGTGGTGTTGTCGGCAGGGCCAGCCGCTTGACAACCTCTACTGAGATGAGTGCTAGCGGGAAAATCCCCCCTTTAACTACACCATGGTTTAATATGTAGACATAGCGAATGATCATCTAAAAGTCAATCTATTTTACTCTACTCCAAACATACCAAAACAAACAAAAATAAAGAAATAAGAGAAGAGATAAGGTAACTGTACCTTTGATCCCACATCTCGTGATGATCTCCTCAAGCTTGGTAGTTCCAATGACTGTACATCTCCTCCCAAGGCTGACCTGTATCCAAAGATAGGCAAACAAGGACTACATACATGCTATTCTATTCATGAGTTAGGGTTAGATATAAAATGCTAAGTATAAATCAATGAAAATACACAAAAACTTCATCATTTGGGATAGGAAAATGCGATCCTTTTATTCATCTTACAAAGACTGAAACTTACAATCTGTATCGAGCACCATTCTGTGAACCTAGTCTGGGCTCCTCTTTACCATCCTCAAAGTGCATCTTGAATTGACTTCTTCTCTTAATATTCTTATCACCACAAGGAAGGGAATGGATTGAATGGAGGAATACGGGGTTGATGAGGGAATGCTGAGGAAATATCTCACAAAAGATAGCAAAATCTTGGGCAAGGAGGGGAGGTGAAATTAGGTAGAGTTTCACGGTTCTCATTCTTGGATGTGAAATGAGATCCATACACCTCATTTTATATGACAAAAGGATGGTTATTCAGTTGGGCGACAGGCTATAGCAGGTGGATTAGTTGGGAAACTTCCAATAGCTCGTGAATTTCAATGAATTCCTTGCGACTTTTTAATTTTTGCAACTTTTTCAAGTATACACGAGCTGTTTAGTGTGCAACAAATGTATGTACGTGGGTTGTAGTGGTGCAATAAGCATATGTACACAAGATGTAATGGTGCAGGGCACACACATCTTCTAAAAAATGGTTTCTTAAGAAGAGCTTCTTAGCAATGCTTTGGGAAAATATGCAAGTAAGAGGGCCAAGGCCATGTATGCATGGATAGGGAATTTTAGGGCTATAACAGATGCCCCCTAATGTGTGAGTTCAGAAGAGCAACTTATGGCCGAAATTCATTACAATATCTTCACCAATGTACAAAATTGAGTGAGTTCGGTACCATAGTTCGGGAGGTGCCATCTGCAAAGCAACAATTGTCTCTTCGAGGTAGGCATACCCATGCTCGGGTTGAACTAAATCATGGCTGCCAATCAAATACACTGCAGATCCATGTCATATAAATATATAAAGTGTAGTCGTGAGAAATACAAAATGGATCTACATCTCAAAATCAATCAAAGATATACAAGTATAGTATCCATCTTCAAGAAGCTAGTGACACCTAATGGCTGGAGATGAGGTCTTCATAGATCGAGCAACAACTTCAAGATCTTCAAAAATCAGGTAGGAGTATAATGGGAGTGTATTAATGACTACTCTGAGGTCTTCGAAGGCTCGTCAAGAAAAGACATGAGGATCTCGATGATTAGGCAGAAAACTTCATCGATTTCGAAACTGGACTTGACTGGACTCTGGTATGGCTGACTCACGAGGTCAAGAGACAAACTACAGAAATGCCGACTCAGGTTGAGTGAAACTTCCCTTTGAAAAAAGCACGAAAGATGATCAGACTTAGGCAACACGAAATTGACATAAGTTCACGATGCAGGAGGCAACACAAACTCTCCATATGTTTGGAAGAGTAACCAAACAGAGGAGGACACAAATCTATGTATTGAGAACAACTTCCTAAGGTCATACTAGATCCCAATGCTTGGTGAACAAACAAAAATATGTGCTTTGTCCAAGGGCGACTCTCTGTGTTGCTGAAAAAAGAATTTCCTGTCCCCTCTTTTTGGAATATTTGATTTTTTTGCCTTTTTCAATTTTTAAGAGTTTGAAAAAGAATAAAAGAATGCTACGTTACAAAGGAGGAACGAGTGTCGCAAGCAAGCATACTAGTTCCAAGCGCAAGCAACATACTAATGGTCAAAGCAAGGAAACATGTGCATGAAAAGGAAACTCGGGGAAAATTCCTCCATGGGTCAAGGTCTCAAATCGCAGAGGCCATAAGTGCTACAAGGATTGCGTATAAGGCATGCTTCAAAGGTTCAATTTAGAGGAACATGGAGCCGAAATTAGGCCAAAGACGCAAATATGCAAATACGATTAAGCAAGACACAATGAGACCCCTTCCATGTAATTTTAACAAGCCCAGAGAAGGTAAGCTCGGTATTTTTTTCACGTTTAGCGAGTCTGAAAAAATGTAAAAGAAGACTCCAGGGAGTACCTTTTTCAAAGATAGTCTAGTCGGTTCAAAAAAGGGTTAAAATTTCACCGAAAAGACGATATTCAAAACCATTTTAACGAGTGTGACAAAGACAAGATCAGTTGGAAATCTTTTCAATTTTAAGGAGTCTAAAAGAGCTTAACTATGGACTCACAACATTTTTATTAGTTTAGTCTCCTTAGCTCGAAAAAGTATAAAAGTAACTAAGGAGAACTCTCCTGGTGAGACGAATCTCCCAAGGCGTACCTTTTTCCGCTATAGTCTACAAGCTAAAAAAAGAGTTAAACTCATGCCAGTAGATGTTCTTCTAGACCAATTTAACGAGTGTGAAGGAACGAGGTCACCCGACGATCTTTTCAATTTTAGGGAGTCTGAAAAGAGCTTAACTGTGGACTCCGGGGGGGTTCCTTTTTCGTAAGTGATCTCCAAGGCCCGAAAAAGGTGATAAACCAAAACCAAGGAGAATGTTCCTTTTTCAAATATTTATTCCCTCAGGCCCGAAAAAGGGTTAAGCTTATGCCTGAGATACTCTTCTAGCGAACTGAAGTTCCTAGAGCATACCTTTATTCGTAAAATTAATCGTCTAGACTAAAAAAGGGGTAAACTACTGCTGGATAGACGTGCCTTCAAATTTTAGTTTGGAGAGCTTGAAGGGAAACAAGATTGCTCGACAATATTTTCATTTTTAGAGAGTCTGAAAAGGGCTTAAATAAGACTCCAGAGGGCTACTTTTCTCAGTTAATCCAGACAAGATCGAAAAAAATAAATACAGTCTCGTTGGATGTTGCTTTTGAATTTTAGAGCAAACTTGAAAGACAACAAAGCATGCTCATGTGGGAGTCCCAAGGGTAAGGCCAAGAATCATGATGCATCAAACGAATGAGACTTAATATCGTAATCATGACAGGACTAACAAGGACTCCCGAGCCTCTAGTCATTACTGACAGCATGGACACCAAAATGCATGAAGGATCTACCTAGGGAATCCATGTAAAGGTACGCTCTACCACCTAATTATGACACTTCTATAGCAACAATGAAGGTTCTGTGTCGCACTTTGGTGTGGTCGATCCAATGGAAAAGCGAAAAAGACAACGAGATGCATAAAGTGGAAATGAAATCCTAACTTATATGCAAAAATTTGTAAAAAATGACTTTTACCAAAGGATACCTAAAAAGTGACCCATCCCAAAAATTACCAAACCAAAAGAAAACGAGTACCGGATCGACCAACAAGAAAATCAAAAGTGGAATCAAGTAATTACCAAGCCAGGAAAAACGACAAAGGAGGTCAAAATGGGGGCAAAAAAGGCCAAAAAAGTCTATAAATAGAAGCTGATAGCTCATTTTCACCATTGCAATTTTAAAATCAACCAAAAGGAAAAAAAACACTCTTCGCTAAAAGAGTTGATTCCGAGAGCTTCAATGGACGAAACGACCTTCTACTTGGACCAAGTAAGTACAAATCCCTCCCTCTTGCATTTCAATACTTCCGTTATGCATTAGTTTTAGGTTTTGAGGGGGCATGCTCTCCTAAAAAGAGTGGCACTGCGTGTACGTGGCTGTCCAAGGACAACACGTGTATGTACTCGGGAAGAAAATAATCAACACACGTACATACATGACTATGTCTAATACAACCCGCGTACACCTTTGCAAGCTTTCAAAAATTGAAATTCAAGTACTTACTTCCTCCATTTTGCCATGAAACAGGATGTATGTTCATTGGAGGGAGAGGGAGCATGAGGACATTGATATCTTGGTCGAAGAGGACCCTATAGCCATCACCACACTAAAACAGTGTGGGCTATGGAAGTTGTTCGAGTGTCCGTTCATGAGGGCATAACCTAGACTGCTCAATTCTCTTGTGGAGTATTGGCACTTAGATGCAGAGGCGTTTATGCTAGAGGGTCAATCACTGACCCCCACGACAGAGGATATCTATTTATTGACTGGCCTTTCGAGGATAGGGAAACCAATCAGTCTGAGGACATTTCCCCTTGGGCCTTTCAACATCAAGGATTATATCTGGATGTATTGTGAGACTGACACTGAGAAGGTAGGTTCTCAGGTGCCGATTCACAAGATCACCAGTCTATCTTTGCATGTGATCTTACTATTGGTCAGGAGGATTACTGGATCCGCAACCCTACATTAGGCCTCCCGGACACACATGCACTATGCCATTTAGTGTCTAGAGGCACACATTTTTGATTGGAGTATGACCATGATGATGTGCATGAAAAGACAACTGTAAGAGTGTCAAAAACGTACCAAAAAGAACTTTGGGTTCAATACCATTTTGTGCTCCTTCTTCTTTGATTTATTGCCCAGTCTTAGTCCCAAAGAGATGGCACGGGGTCATGTGGCCTCCTTCCCAATAGTATGCAGGTGGGCAACATTGCTACCACGAAAGGGTGGAGGGAGGACCATAGAGGCCTTCATCGACAAATTTTTTGACTGGTGGGCACGAATGATTCGGGTGATTGAGGATTACCCTTATGCTGGGATCAACTTCACCAGAGATCCTGACAAGCCAGTGCCTCCCGGTGAGAAGCGAGGCGAGATAGGTAACATACTTTTTAAAGTTATTTAATTTTTAATTGTTTTTATATATATCATTTTTATGTGTGTATAGAGTATTGAATTGTGTATCTTCTATGTACAGATGTGGGACCTGTGCGACCAACAGAATTCGCTAGGACTCAACGACGTCCTCGAACAAAGGTAGGACCAGTAGCTGTAGGGGGGCCCCTAGTCGGAGAGGCTGAAAGAGTCTTGAGACGAGTGGAGTGCAACCTCACTGTGCTCACTTGCACTGTACCTATGGATGAGATTGAGGATCTCCCACCTTCTATGCAACTTCATTTAGTAGGGGTGCCTCAGACATGGGTCCAACTATATTAGTGTTTGGACAACGCTGTTGTACACTATGGCAGGGCCAACAGGCCCCGTGCTTAGATAGTATAGACCTGCGATGTGCCGAGAGAAGTTTTTGTATATGTATTTTTGAGGGCATAAACCCAACGATGTATACTGAACACTATTGAGGCGTTCGTGCCCACCTATGTACCCATGACACTTTATATATATATATATATATATATATATATATATACACATCTTTTATGTCTTATGGATGACATTTTTTACAAATGTATGTACACGTGTATGTGTGTGATTTTATTTTTATGTGTGTGCAACATGCCAATCTAAAATTTGATTAGCTAGAGTATCTGTTAGATGATTAAATCTTCTAGGAACATGGATATATGTAATGTAATTAGAAGAACATTCTAAGAGATGTACCCTAAGGAATCGTCGGTGCAGAGTGGGATCATAAACACGGTAAACCCCATTTAACTAGGGCACAACCAACTGAGCATCTAGGTAGACCCGTATGTGAGAAATGCCATGCGACAAAGCGTCACGAAGAAATTTTATCACTGCATTGTACTTGATAACAATGTTTGTAGCGTCACCTAGACAAATACCTCTGGAAGATAGCAACTGGCTTCTAGGTGTGAAAATCACCCAAGCTGCAGAAGCAAGCCTCTGAGTGTGTCAGCGAGCATCGTCCGTGAACCCAAAATACACCTCCGATTCACTTGACATCTGCCACAGTGAAAAATAAGACATAAATAACTACACGTCCACAAAACAAAAAAGACAAAAACTGTATAAGAAGCTATACATATGTACAATAAGTCCCCCAGGTGACCAACCTAAGAGTAATACTTCTTGAGGTAGAGCCCATTTCTAGGCTCCGCCAAGGAATTTCCTTCAAAATCAACCAGATGGTAAGCGCCCTTCTTCAATACCTCTTTCACGATGAATGATCTGAACCACATGGGTTTGAACTTGCTTGCCCCCAGGGGATCTTTGTCTTGATCATAGACCAGGACAAGATCTCCTTCGGAGAAAATCCGAGGACGAATGGACCGATCGTACTGACACTTGACTCATTTCTTATGAGCCTCATTGGCTGAGGCTGCATATCGACACTGCTCATCGAGTTGCTTGAGATATAGTAGGCGTTCCTCAAGAGGTGAAGTGTTTGGAAATAATTCCACTGCCAACTTTAAAGAAGGAATTTGACACTCAATAGGTAAGACTACTTCCAGCCCGTATACGAGTTGAAAAGGTGAAAACTGGTGGCAGTCCTCATAGACATTCAGTAGGCCCACAACGCTAGGTACAACATCAAATGCCAATTTGATTTGGCAAAATTGATCATCCGTTGAAGAATCATCTTGAGAGACCTATTCACAGCTTCAACCTGAACATTCACTTGTGGGTAATAAGGTTACAAATGTTCTTTCCTGAACCCAAGGTTTGATGTTAACTTAGACATCATTTTGTTTTCGAAGTGACTACCATGGTTAGTGACAATCTCTTACGGGATGCCGAACCTTGGTACTATATGATTAAAGATGAAAAGAGCCGATGTTTCTCCATCATTGTTAAATGTTGGCATAGCTTTGACCGACTTTGTGAAGTAGTCTACTGCTATGATGATATAACGATGCCCCCTGGTCGAGGTTGGGTGACATGTAGTGAAATCAATTCCCCACTTGGTGAAAGGACCAACAACAATGACATGAAACATGGGAGCAGGATGTGCCCGCATCTTCCAATGACATGAAACATGGGAGCAGGATGCACCGATGGCACTTCTTGGCCGCCTTAACACAATCCTTGATTAACGAGGGCTAGAAGTAACCTACACGTAGAATCTATTGGGCTGTTGCCAACCCAGACAAATGATCGCCACATTCTCCCATGTGAAAGTTGTTCAAAATGAGCTTTGTTTCTTCATGGATAAGGCATCGACAAATAATGCAATCCACGCCTCGACGATACAAAGTGTCACCGAGTATAAGATAGTTTTGTGCCTGATGTCGAATGTGTCGACACTCATCACGGGAAGAAGAAGTAGGGAACTTCAAACTATGGAGATAGAATAGTATATCTCCATACCAGGGGTCCAAAGATGCAATTAGAAAAATATCTCCCTTGAATTCGATTCTTCGGGCGTGATATCACTAGACTTGACTGAAAGTTCCAAAATAAGTTTGGCAAAGACCAATGACTTTTTGGATTTTGTAGAAACAAAATCCAAGTCAAACTCCTGTAAGATGACTATCCATATAGTAATATTTCCGCCAATGACCCGTCATGTTAACACATATTGGAAAGGGTTCACGACGACAATGACAGTGGTCTTGCGAAGAAAAATGTAGTGACAGAACTGTTGCACAACATGAAATGCTGCCAAAGAAAGCTTCTCAATGTGAGAATAGTTGATTTCCGGCCCAAATAGTCCTCGACTAAGGTAATATATAACATGCTCTTCGAGCAGATCATCTTTTTGAACCAAGACCATGTCGATGGTCGACTCTGCAGCAACCAAATACAACAAGAAGTCTCTATTATAATCAGGAGGTCGGAGCAGAGGGGCATACGTCAGGGTGAATTTCAACACTTCAAAGGAGCGCTAAGCAACTTCATCCTAACAGAATGGGACTGCTTTTTTCAAGAGACGCATAAACCCTTTAGTGATCTTGGCATATTTCGCGACAAAACGCCAAAGAAAATTCGCTTTCCCCTGTAAGCTCTGAAGCCGGGGTATCGTGCATGGGGGAGGCAACTGAACTATCGCCTCAACCTTGAGAGGATCGACCATGATACCTGTTGTCGATACAATAAAACCTAAAAGATGACCTGACGTCACACATAAACTGCACTTGTTAGGATTCAAGCAAATCCGATAGTAGCGACATCGTTCAAATATTAGTCGAAGATGAGCGGGATGATCAGATCTCTTGCAAGAGCATGATGCTAGATCATCAAGATACTCCTCGACTATATGTTTGAGGTCGTGGAAAGAAAATGACACGGCCCGCTGAAAGGTAGCTCCAACATTCGTCAGGCCTAAAGGCATCTTATGATACTGAATGTGCCCCAAGGACAAATAAAAGTTGTTTAATGTTGGTCCTTGGGTTTGATTTGAATCTGATTGTATCTCGAGAAACCATCCATGAATGAAAATACCTCACAACATGCTCATTCATTGACAATATGATCGATGAACGGGGTGGGAAAATTATCTTTTGGACATGCCTTATTCAAATCACAAAAGTCCATGCACACATGAATCGTACCATGTTTCTTGTTAACCAGAACTGGGTTTGACACCCATTCCGTCAACTGTACAGGGTAGATAAAACCGACTTTGACAAGTTTTTCTACTTCTGCCTTAATTGCTGTCGCTTTTCGAGGATTTACTAGACAAAGCTTCCGTCGAACTGGATTGGCATTAGGATAAGTCGAAATTTCATGTTCGACAATTCGTGGATCAATGCCTGACATTTCCTCGTAAGACTAGGCAAAAATGTCGCAAAATTATTTGAATACTCAATGTAAGTTTGAATTTCTTCAGGGGAGCAATCTGCTTCGACGAAAACATTCTCCATAATTCCAGGAGTTTTGGAGATATCGATTGGAATTGTTTTAACAATGCTTTCCATGTTACCCTCGACATAAAATCCGTGCGTAGCCAGAGGATTGATAGGACAAGAATTATCTCCATTCACGATCGAAACAAATTCTCTCACCTCTATTATCCTTAACTCTAGAATGAAGTAAGATCTATGATGTAGATCATCCCAAGGTCTATCGAGACCAGTCATTGCCTCAATAATCACCTCGTCAGAGGGAAAGACCAAGTCTAAAGGATCTTGAGTGGCAAGGGAACCTTGAACCCAAATAGGCTCAAGAATTGGATCTAACTCCTATGCGGGAGTCGGATCGGGGTTGGCCGAAGTTTGCTGGACAATGTTATACGCAACCTCAGCCGCGGACAAGGGCATGGACATGCTAGGATGCCCTATCCCTTCCATCGAAGCCGATGGGGAAGGTAAAGTCCACAGATCATTAAAGTAGCTCGTTTGAAACGACGACACTCGTAGAATTGAAACCCTAGGCTGGTCGCGAACAACCAATATAAGCTTGACATCGCCACAAAGCGACGGGTAATCAAAAGTTTCCATCAACGGTGGAAACAAGACAACACCTACGTTGACCGTGCCAGGCTGCAGATTATCAATCATCAGGACCGTGGAAGCCCCCAATGAAGGGCCAGGACAAGAGAAGGACAACTGGTCAATGGTCACAATTTGGCCTTCATGCGGAAAACAAAAGACCCGAAAAACCGTAGCAACCACTGCATGCATTGCATAAGTCCAACTCCTTCCTAACAACAGGTTGTAATTGAGAGGCGCATAGACCACTTCAACTTCGACACACACAGTTTTTCCTCCCAACTACATGGGGAAAGAAGGAATGATTCCATGTGATTTGAATGACCGACCGTCAAACACTGTAAGCAATGTAGGCGACGAAGACAAACTAGGCTAGTTAATGGCCTTCCAACATGCCAACGACATCACGCAAGTCGAGGCACCCTCATCAACCACTGTACGAAAAATGTTCCACGTAAAATATTTTGTGGTGTAAGCTAGTACAATATGAAACAAAACGTGGTAAGGAAGAGGGGTTTCAAGTCGGTGGGATAGAAAACGATCGCTCCTGGGTTACAAGTCTCTGCTGATCCCAAGGTGGACAAGACCGATTTTCTCTGCGAGGGGAAAATCTGGAGGACTTCCAAAGCAGACATCGTGCAAGGGGTCTGTGCCATATCCTCTACAATGGAGTAGTTTTGAGCGACCCTCACGTTTGGATTATGAGAAGCCTTCTTAAACACACCTTTTGGGATGCGAGTCATTGTTTCTCCCACCGCCTTCTCAATTTGGAGAGGAGTGAGTGGGTTAGTGGATTCCTTGCCCTTCTTGGTAGATTTTGACATTCTGTGATATCAAGCCCTGGTCTCTATATGAGCCTCAACATTCATCATGTAAACATTCACGACCGAGTTGTTATTGGTAGGCGCGGGGGGTCTCTGACTACCCCCTACCGCGCTCGAGGATGCCGAAGCCTAAGCCATATTTTTCCTTTGTGGAAAAGGGTTCATCAATACATCAGGTTGTTGCTGCGCTAATAACTTATGTGCCTCTGCAAGCCGAGGGAACATATGCGTCGGGTGGTCTTCCGTTCAAAGATTACATGTATACTTTGACTTCTTCTTCTCCATTTTTCCCCCGCCAACATTATTGGTAGCCTTTTTATCCCCTTTACCCTTCTTATTTTGTTGTTTCTTATTTCCCTCAGGCTGTTGGTTGGCCTTAGGGTTCGTCGACTACACACTGTGTATGTCCGATGTTTGGGTAGGGGGAACAACTGAACTAGAAGTCTGGCTGGCCACAGTCTGTTGTATCGACAATTGTTGCAATTGATTCGACAACAGGTCCATGGAATTGCTTTGTGCTGAGCCCACAATACTGTCGGCATGGGGTCCAAACTTTTGCTTTGCCTTATCGAGAATAGACCACGACACATCTGGAAAAATCTTATAGAGTATGCCGGAATGAGAGCAGATCAGTTCAAGCTGCCGCGCTCTCATAATCACTTCCTCTTCTGAAAACATTCCGAAAGTCGCTACGTCCTTGGATACGCAGGGCACCAAAGATACGCAGGGCCATTCTCATATTTGATCAGAGATGTGGTCGGCCTTGGTTTGCTCAAAGTTGGCCAACAATTCGGTGCCGACATCATATCTCATGAGTAACTGGAAATGGTTCAATAAAACCATTTCCAAGTCATTGAAGTAAGAGTACCTCGAGCGGTCGAGCTCAATATACTATTTTGCAACACCCCATATAAGAGTGCGTTGAAAAAGGTGCAAGTGGATGGAGTCATCCCTCAGTGAGTTTGACGAGCACCCTAAATGAAAGGTTCTCACATGATCACTTAGATCCTCGCCAGGCTTTCCTTCAAATTTTGAGATATCTGAGGGCAACTTAGTCGGCATGGGGGGCCAACGTGGATCGTGAAAAATTGGGCCGTTCAACAATCTCGACAAGTCTGGCAGATGTAACATTGCCAGAAATGGTAGTTTTGGTTGTGAACTATTCCAAGGATTCCAAAGACCCCGGGTGGAGAAAAATCCAGTCGTCGCTCCTCGTGAAGGAATAGTACCCTGCACCATGTTTTGTTGACCAAAAATGGGGTTGCCCCCAGTCGAGACAGCAGCTGAAGAAAACACATTGTTCCCAAACGTGCTGAACAAAGAGAATGCCATAGATCCCATTGGCGTTGTATAAGATGAAGGTCCTAAACTGCCCCCACCAAACAAGCTATAATTAGCGTTTGGCCCGATTGGCTGCTGAAAAGCATCACCGAGCAAAGGGGACGAAGGAGGTATATGACCCCTACCATAATGGATAGCATTAAAAGGGACATAAGTGCCCCCAGTTGACCCTTGCACAAGAAAGTTTGAGCTTTCCGGCCCCAGACCCATGGTCTGTAAGGTAGAATAAGTAAGAACCAGGTTTGAATCAAAGCCGAGCATCCTGTATGAAAAGGGAGGGCCCGTTGCACTCTAAGTTAAAGGAGCAGTAGTTGAAGCCGATAATGGTATCAAACCACTGCCCGAAGTTGAGGGAGTCGAGACCACTGTGGTCCTGACTAGCGAAGGTGGGAGAGGAGGTAGGATGCCCCCTGCAGTAGTAGCCGTAATGAGAGTATGAGGACTCCCAGACAAAGTAGCAACATTCACTTCCATTGCCGCTCGTAGCACTAGCTGGTGCTCATAAGGTGTTACCTTGGGAGGGAAAATCTGAATCAAGATCGACATCGATAAGTCGATAATCAGAGGGTTAGCTGGTCTGAAACATTCAGTTTCAAGGTCAGAAAAGGTGGAGTCCTCCGTAGTCGGATAGTCTCCGACTTGGGCCTAGTTTTGCTGCGGCCTGGTCGCTTCGAACGAACCTTCTTGATCAAGTATTCACCTCAACGATGGTGGAGGTGGCTCCAATGTAACCAACGACAGGCCCTGAAGCCTTCATGATCGTTGGAGTTGTTGATCTTCCACCTTGTGAAATGATCAACCGACACAGTAAGAATTAACTAGCGTTTGAAAAACAAGCACACACTAATAAGTTTACTAAATACAAATCAAGCAATCGACTATCTAGTAGGAAGAACAATTACGCCAATCAACACTAGAGAAACTAATCGGTGTAAGTGCAACTCGAACACGGAAGCACCAACCGGGTATACTTTGCGAAGCGCAATCTGACGTCTGCCCCAAGTACTATGGTATACCCCTGTAGTCACCCATGTAAGTCCCTAAAATATGGGAACGAGGTTGCTAGCTTGCATTCAATCACCAGGCGGGTACAATCGATAGTCGGACAAATCGTAGTGAGCAGGATAACAAGTCCGAAGCCTATCAAGGGTATCGAAAGCAAATGGTCCGAAAGACAACATAGGATCTCAAATAGATTCGAGGTCCATGAAGCTCCGTAGGAAAATGCAGATGGTATTATTTCCAAGAAAGACCCTCAATATACATTCCCCACTACATTCAATCCAACTTTGGAGGGGTTATCTCCGCTGCCTTTCCTCACGCGACCTCGTGTTTATCCCCTATGTTAGAGGGGGGTCTCGGCTAACTTTTATGACACTAGACTTAAGCACTCCCTAACTTAGACTTTAATGTTTGATTTAATGTGGCCTTAAAGAGTTTCCTCTCCAAACCTAATTCAAGGTCCTAAAACCCTAAACTAGTTTGTGAACCCTACAAACAAAAAAGTGTAATGTATTTTAGATTAAGCGTTCTTTTTAAAGGCTTGATTTACTCACAATATACGACAGTGAAACTAATGGTGTTATAAAGAGACAAAAAGGAGGAGAAAATTAAAGCACTTGAAAACAAAATTACTTCGAATTTAAAAGCAAAGCTTGTAACTAACTCTTTGTAATCTCAACTTTTCTTAACTAACATTTTAAGATCTTGTAAAGAAAACCTAAAACTTGCTTACGATTGACTACAAGCTATTTATGTTTCAAGAAATAAAAAAGAACTTGAAAAGAAAGACTCTTTTTCCTTTTTTGCAAATAACAACTTTAACTACTTTACCAAACTAAAATGCAAAAAATTGATTTTTTTATTTTTTTTAAATTGGTTTAAAAAGAAAAACTGAAGTAAATCTTTTTCTTTTTTCAAAGCAAGTAAAAAAGAATATAAATAAAACTGAACCAAGACTGGCAAATACCTTGAGCCCACTGCGGATCGTAGGGATTCAACCAAGAAACCAAAAAGGGCAGATATGAGACTGAACATCTTGCTTAAAACCTTCTTGGGAAAACACAAGAAAACTAAGGAAACAAGTAAACTGGAAACTATACCCAAGATATGGCCACAAACAGAGACTCTGGACTGATTCAAGAAAGCCCTGAGAAGTGTGAAATTCAATAATGAAAGAGGAAAACTCCCTCTTTTTCAAAAAACTTTCATGAAATAGAGACGCGGGATATTGCATCAACAACCTGCGTATGTACATGGACTGACCCAAGATAGGGCATGTACACCTCCATGTCTTTTCAAAAATGAAAAAGACTAGGAAGTCTTACAGGGTAGGGACAACTGGTATGCACCCTGGAAGTGACCAGAACCCCTTGAAAGAATCAATAATCTTTAAAGAAACTTCAAAGGAAAACAAACCAATCAATCAACCCAAAACCCCCTAAGAAACCCTAGAGAGATCCCCAGTATGGTCGCTAGTTCTTATAACGGGAAAATCCACCCTTTAACTACACCAAGGTTTAAGATGTAGACATAGCGAATGACTGTCTAAAAGTCAATCTATTTTACTCTACCCCAAACATACCAAAACAAGCAAAAGAAAAGCAATAAGAGACGAGATCAGGTAACTGTACCTTTGATCCCACGTTCGGTGATGATCTTCTGAAGCTTGGTAGTTCCAATGAGTGCACGTCTCCTCCCAAGGCTAACCTGCATCCAAAGATAGGCAAACAAGGACTACATGCATGCTATTCTATTCATGATTTAGGGTTAGATATTAAATGCTAAGTATAAATAAATGAAAATAGACAAAACATCATCATTTGGGACATAAAAATGCAATTCTTTTATTCATCATACAAAGACTGAAACTTACAATATGTGTCTGCCACCGTTTCGGGAACCTGGTCCGAGATCCTCTTTACCATGCTCCAAGTGCACCTTGAATTGACTTCTTCTCTTAATCTTATGATCACCTCAAGGAAGGGAATGGATTGAATGAAGGAAGAAGGCACTGATGAGGGAATGCTGAGGCAATATCTCACAAAAGGTAGCAAAATCTTGGGCAAGGAGGGGAACTGAAATTGGGTAGAGTTTCACTATTCTTATGTTTGGATGTGAAATGAGACCCGAACACCTCTTTTTATATGACAAAAGGATGGTTATTCGATTGGGTGACGGACTATAGAAGGTGGATTAGTTGGGAAACTTTCAATACCTTAAATTTCAACAAATTCCTTGCAACTTTTGTAAGTATACGCGGGCTGTTTGTGTAACAAGCGTATGTACGCGAGCTGTATTGGTGTAGAAAGCGTATGTATGTGGGAAATAGTGGTGCAACAAGCGTATGTATGCAGGCTGTAGTGGTGCAACAAGCATATGTACATGGGCTGTAGTGGTGCAACAAGTGTATGTACGTGGGCTGTAATATTGTAGGGCACATACATCTTCTAAAAAATGGTTTTTTAAGAAGATATTCTCAGCAGTGCTTTGGAAAAATATGCAAGTAAGAGGACCAAGGCCATGTATGCATGGATAGAGAATTTTAGGGCTATAACAATAAGGTTCTTCTGGTTATCTCTATCAATAATGAAGTGCAGTGGGGTGCCTTTTACCCACATCTACGAATGGAAAAGGCGCTCGCCTTCTTCTAGCTCATTTGGTTCACCAGGCTGGAGCTTGGTGGTAGAAATAGTGGCACTGGGTTCTGCGTCAATGATCCATCTGCCCCTTTCTGGTTCTAAATTAGAGTTAGAACCTGCATCTGATTCAGATGCTTTCACTTCCGCCACTAGTGACTGCTTTGAGAAACAATCAACAATGTTATGCGAAGGGCTCTTATGGAAGTCGCACCACTTCCTGGTATCCTTCTTTGTCTTTCCGATGTTATTCTTTGTTTGTGGCTTGGAATGGTTGTCTTGATACTGTCCATCTTTTCTCTATCCTTTGTTCTATAGGTTGGGGTTGCCCTTTCCTGGTTTTTGCTGCGAGGGGTTCCCAGGCCCAAATTGTCGCGTCTTTTGTTTGAGCTTCCGCTCGATTTTAATGACATATTGATAGGCCATGCCCAAGGACGAGATGTCCAGAAATTTCATTTTGGTCTGGATGTATCTATGCAGAGCACCACGATACTTGAGCACCAAATGTCGCTCTGAATCTTTGATACCCAACTTGGTGCGCAGGGTATGGAAGATATTTGTGAAATCTGCCACTGCTTGGTCTCTTTCTTGCTACAATGTGGTCCATTTGTTATACAAGTCATCATAACTTCTGATAGGGTAGTATTGTTCTTTAATAACATCCTTAAAGGATTCCTAGGTGGCCCTGACTGTAAATAATGAGGGTTCCTCTATTTCCTTTTGCTCACAGAAAATTTCCCACTAATCTTTGACATGGGGAATGACTTTGAGGAGCGCAAAAGTAATTTTTTCTCTATTTGAAAAGTTATGGACAAAAAAATACCCTTCCAGTAGATTCAACCACTTGTCTACAACATCTGCATCTATCTGATCTTCAAATATAGAAATATCGAAGTTAATTTGTACCTTGAAGGGGGCGGCACCTTCGCTCGAGGAAGATGCATCGCCTGTTGTTAGTCGCCGAAGGATTTGCGTGAAATTATCCATCATCTCGTTCCTCTATTTTGTGAAGGATTTCTCAAGCAACATTTTGAAAGGATCTCCTGTCCTGTCATCTTTATTTTCTCCTGCCACGAGAGGTCGTTTTGGTGCGCGAGAGCTTTTGTCCTCAAGAGAAACAAGCTCGAGACCCAATTCTTTGTACCCCGACCTCATTGGGGACATGCATTAAGATGACAAGGAACAAACCGCTTTGATACCAGTGATCTGGATTTTATGAGCAGAACAAAATGAATAAATATTATTAAAAGATGCTTAACACATAATAACATCGATACAATAAAACTAGTTTTCTATTCAATAAGGAAATAAGCTAAAATTGTAAAATGCAACGGAAAACAAGCTTGCTCGAATGGCGGCGGCTTATCTCTGAGAAGAGATGTGATAGATGCGCTCATTCGCAAGAAGATGATTACAATGAGGCTCTTAAGGCCTTTTTACAATAAACAAGAATGTTAAAAACCCTAGACATCCAAAAACCTAACCCTAGGAGATGAAGCGACAAAAGTCATGTGGGCCCTATTTGGGTAAGTTAGTACATCAACTTCCCGGGGTCGCAACTTTTGCATACGATATCCGTTTTAGGTGCACGATAGACCGTTGGAAAGGTCTATCCGATGAATACACATTTTGATGCTATGTGTCAAAGCTCATTATGATTGTGGCGATCCATAAAAACACTGTTTAGGGCCTCAAAACGACCCGCAAGTCAGGGACACGAAAACTAGGAAAAAAAATGCCAAAATGAACCAGTTGGAATAGGTGGGAGGCCTTCGACATTTNTAAGAGACTATGATATGGATAATATCATCTTGGATCTGGGATGTAATATGAACATCCTTCCAAAGCAAAGATGGGAGATGATAGGAAAACCAAAGTTGATCTGGTCACCTATTCAGTTGAGACTAGAAAATCAGCACAAGATTGTTCTAATTGGAAGTGTGACATGGATGAATGCTAATATCGATGGAGTGCACATGTTAGGTAGCTAGAGAGGCAGTGGAGGCCATTCAATGTAAGGTGGAATAGGTCCACTATATTATTAAATAAGGCCCACTATGGTAGTTAGATATAATAAATGGATAGTTAGATATAATAGATGTAAGAAGACTTCTTAGAAGGTTCTTCTTCTAGAAGATTCTGCCTTTAGAATGTTCTTAGGTGATGGTAGAACTATATAAAGGGGTTCAAGTAATGTAATGGGATATGAAGAGAAGTATTGTATTGTGAGTGGTAGCTCAATAAGAGGATGCCCCCTCGAAGAGGCAAGTGAATAGGAGAGGATCCCTTCCATAATAGGATCCATTGTATGGTGTTTCCCTACCTCAAGGGTTTTGTTATAATAAAAGTGTGGTTCTTATATATTTTTTTCTGAATATTGGTGGTTTTTTTGTATTCAAGTCTTTGGTTCTTAACAATTAGTATCATAACACTTTCCTTGGCAGATATTGTGGGAAAATATTTTTATTTTTTTTGCAGATTTATTTTTTCGGAGAGGAGAAAAAGAGGGCTTTGACATTTCAGATTATTTCTGTAGGTTTTGGTGCAAAATTTGCTGAAAATGGTTGTATATCCAAGTTCCTCTCAGAAAAACACCCATGTTAAAAAACAATTCGTTTGAAACAAATTCTGGGAAATAAAGTTATTTGCATTTTAAAATCTGCAATTTTCAGGATTTTTTTTCGCAGATGGTCGCATGATTTTGAGAGGAAGGTTTTGTTTCTAGAAGATTCCTCCTCTAGAATGTTCTCAGGTGATGGTAGCACTATATAAATGGATTTAAGAAATGTAATGGGATATGAAGAGAAGTATTGTATTGTGAGTGGTGTAGATTTTAACCTTGTACAATATTTACTGCAAATATATTTTCAGTAAAAGAACAGAAAAGATACAATGGCAAATACAAACATTACATAGAGATTTTTCCCTTGGAAACCCAAATCGGGAAAGCCAACATATTCTATATTCATTCATTGTGATACATTGTTTTACAATACAATATACATATAGGAGCTAGCGGCATCCAAAACCCTAACCTAATGACCTGGATTAGTCAACAACCCTAATTCCTTAATCGTAAATAGAAAACCATCGACAAAGAAACCATGTGCCGAAAAACCACCTAAATATGTGACACGTTTTCTAAGGTAATTTTTTTTTTCTCGGGGGCGCTACCTCCGAACCCCTGCGCAGGGGGCATTCGCCCCCATGCACCCCCCAAGGGGGTCTTCTAGGCCCCCCCTCAAACTCCCCTACACACCCGACGCAACGCTCAATATAACACGTACCCAATATTCTCCCACTTGCTGTTTTCTTTGCATACAGGGGGTTACAGGGTTACATATTCAACAATCTAGGGCAACAATGCCCATGGATCCTCTACACCAAGAGAACTTCTCAGTGCTCACAGATTTTGTTAATGAATCTACAACATTCTTCAAAGTGTCCACCTTCATTAACGATACTTTCTTTTCTTCATTCATTTATCTCATAAAGTGATATTGAATATCAATATGCTTTGTATTTGAATGATAAGCTGGGTTCTTGGCCAGAAAAATTGCACTCTAACTGTCACACTCTATCATTACATCTTTCTGTACCAACTGAATACCTGAACACAATATTTGTAACCATACTGCTTCCTTACTTGCATGAGTGGCTGCCATGTATTCAACTTCTGTAGTTGAAAGTGCCACTACACCCTGTCTTTTGCTCATCCAACTTATTGCTCCTCCAAACAGGTTAAACACATACCCACTTGTAGATCTCCTACAATCCAGATCTCCATCCTAGTCTGCATCCACAAATCCATGTATATCCACCACTCTCTCCAATCCTGGTTTTCCTTGGTATCACAATCCATAGTTAGCAGTGCCACGCAAATACCTGAAAACCCTTTTTACTGTTGTCCAATGCTCCTTCCTTGGTTTTGACATATACCTGCTCAGAACTTCCACTTCTTGTGCAATGTCTGCTCTAGTATAGACCATTGCATACATCAAACTGCCAACTACACTCACATATGGAACATGAGACATGTCCTCCTCCTCTTCATGTGTCTTAAGACACTTATCCACATATAAATTTACCCGAACATGAATAGGAACCTTGACCGGTTTACATTCCTGCATATTAAACCTATGTAATATTGTCTCGACTTATTTTCTATGATTTAACCAGAGTTCCCTCTTTTTCTGATCTCTTTTAATTTCCATTCCCAAAATGAAATTTGAAGCATTGATATCCTTCATGTAAAATTTAGAGGACAACTGAGTTTTCACATCCTGGGTAATCTCCTTATTGTTTCCTATCAACAACATGTCATGCACATACAAGACCAAATAAATCAAATGATCACCAATTAATTTAAAATACACACAATGATCCTCTTTGCTTCTTGTGAAGCCAAGTCCCAGCATATAAGTATTAAATTTTTGATACCACATCC
>JASDQU010507249.1:60700-87240 GCA_032191745.1 Picea mariana
GCATTTGATTCTTTGAGTTCTTATTATTGCTCTTGATACATGTATGGAAAGATTGCATCTTATTTGAAATTGCAGAATTGAATTGAAAGTTGAATTTTTGAAACGCATATCATTTATTGAGAATTGAAGTTAGGAATTTGCATTATATTCATATTCATTTCTTTTACTTGTTGAGTCATAACATCTTTTGAGACAAAGCCACTAAAAATAATGCTGATAAATTTAAAATTGATTGGAAACAATTTTATTTTTCAGGGTGCACAAACTAGCTTAAGATTTAGAGCCTCGGAATAGGATTTTGTGAGTAAACTTCTCCAAGGGTATTAAACTCAACATATGTTTCTGACTAAGGGAGTGGTGAAATCCATTGTATAATTAGTGACGTGAGGAGGCTCTTCTCACACTAGAGTTAAGCACGAGGTCACGTTAAGTTGGTTGCAGAGATATCCCTCAAATACCTTCTTAGCGTTAGAGATATTTCTCGGGATCTATTTGTATATGGGGGTCTTGCTAGTACCTTTACCTTTATGAGAGGTGATTCTTTCAAAATTTCTGGCTTTGTTACCCTTCCCATACGGTGGACCCGACTTACAACTGTTTGCCTGCGCATTGGTTATATCATGGTGGCTTTAGTTGCTTGAAATAAGTAGCCACATAAGTTACTTGTAGGGGTTATTTTGCTGGTACCTTGAGTCATATAAGGGTCAGATGAAACACATCCTTTATGGAGGATTACCTCTCCGGGGGGATTTGAATGATTGCGCTGTTAATCCCACGAGGGCCCTTATAACTGATTATGATACCTCTGATCTTTTGAAGGGAGTCTTAGGCCCCTCTTAGGCGAGGCATACCTACTCTAATGAGGGAGGCCCCTTTTCATCCACTATATCATGTTTGTGTGCATTGGCCCTTTTTCTTTACTTTGGTGTGCTCTCTGATTATTGGTTAGCCTTAGGATTTTGTATTGCGTCATGAGTTTTCATTGCTATGGTTAGTGGAGCCCCCATGACTCCCTCAGTTAGAACTACCCAACCCATGGTCTTTGCTCATTCCACGGGGACAAATCCTTTTATATTTCCGAGTGGTACACTGAATCATGATACTCAGCCAATACCTTGGGCCTCTAATAATTTTTATTTTGGTAAGCTAGACATGTCTTTGCACTTTCCATCCTCTATCTCATTGCCTTATGTGAATCCTAGTTTTGGGTCTGGAGGCATGATGCCGTCTTATTCTCCCTTTTCGTTTGGTGGGAGTCATATCCCTCAACCAACTCTTACGGTAGGAGGTTGTAATATTTATGGATCCAATCCTAGCTTCAATTTTGCAGGATAAAGTGCTCAAATGGGCGGTTATTCTACTTATTACATCCCGTCCATCTATCCTTCTTCCGCTATGCCGATTCCTACGAATGATTTTCCCATGGTAGACCTCCATATGTCCTCTGGTGTATCATCTGGGGGGAGTCAGTTTTATAGTATGGGAAACCCCCTTCATAAAGTTCCTTCATCTGGGGGAAACATATATCCTCACTTGAGTAACCCTTGTCATGTCACTTTCTCTTCGCAAGTGGCTTCCTCTGTGACGATGCCCTTAAAACCCTTTATGAATCAGTTCGGAGGAGGATACTATCCTTCTAGATAGGACCATGGTGTATACTAGAACCCTTCCTAGCCCGCAATTTCTCAAAACTAGTCTTTCCGGGAACCTTGGTCTCAAATGCTGCAACAAACTGCCACCAGTCCAGTCACTGCAAATCATACTGGAATTATATCACCAACCTCTATTAATTATGTTGGAGATAGGTCAACAACCTCTAAAAGTCATGTTGAAGACCAACAACCAGCCACTGCAAGTCGTGCTGGGGGAAAAACTCTAATCACTTCTAGTCACATTGCACATACATCACCAACCTTTGCTAGTCATGTTTGGGATTCATCACCAACCTCTTCTAGTCATGTTGGGAATTCATCGCCAACCTCTGTAAGTCATGTTGGAGATCTTCTACTAGCCACTGTAAGTCATGCTGGGAGCATATCATTAACCACTGTAATTCATGCTGGGGGCATTCATACGATTGAGAATCCTCGATGTATAAGAAATAAGCCCAAGTTAATTTGTAGACTTTTCAAAGGAGATCACCTTACTCGTTTGTGCCTTGCTACTATTGTGGTACAAGAAGCATGGTCCTTTCCTGGGGGCCCTTCAGGTTCTGAGTCATCTTTGGTTTCCCAACATTCTATTCCTTCTTTGGTCGATACATCGGTTGTACCGATGCAATCTTTAGCCGACACCACTCTTCTTTTGAGGGGTGATGTGTCTCTTGACCTTGTTGTATCACATCCTATTCAACCATCGATCGTGATGATGCAATCTTCGGCCAACATCACTCCTGTTTTGGAGAGTGTTGCATCTCTCGACCATGTTTTTTCACATCCTTTTGAACCAACAATTGAATAAGTGGTCTTGCCGATGCAATCGTTAGTCGATCCCACTCTTCTCTTGGAGAGTGACAAGTCTAAGGAAGTGACATTGATGATGCAATCTTCGATCAATCCCACTCTTCTATTGGGGGGTGATGAGTATTTCAACCATGTCCTTATCATTTCTATTTCTTTACCTTCTGCACAAGGGATCATTCCACTTTCTTTGAGTATGCTCCCTCCAAGTCCTAGGATGGTTTCATTTGATTGGAATGATCTTGTAGAGCCTCACCTTCCTTCTTCTACACCCTTTCAAATAAAGGGCATTCTTCGATATATTGTAGATAAAGTATCCTCCGCAAGTATTTTATCCTCCTCAACTTGGAAAGATTTGGGTTTTCCCAAGCTTGTATCAGCTATCTGTGAGTTTTCGACTTTCGACAAAAGTCCTGTACGGGAGCCCTGACCTCCCCCATGATATGCTGCTTAGAACAACATCCTTAAGTCTTATTTAAGCTCTTTTCAAGACTTCTTAAACGTGAAAAGATTGATGAGTGAACTTGTCTCTTTCAAACTCGTTAAATGGCTTTGAAAGGATGTTTATTTGGTGTAAGTTTAACCCTTTTTTAGACAAAGTAGACTAATTTTGAAAAATGAACACTCTAGTCACTAGTGGCTAAAAGAGTTCTCCTGGGTATTGTTTTATACTTTTTCGGGCCTAGTGGACTAAATTTACGAAAAAGGACATTCTTTGGAGTTAAGTTGCAATTTCATCTCATTCTCTTGCTTGCAGTATTGAGCCTATTGCCAGTTATCACTTTCACATTATAAGCCTATTATCTCAGCAGTTTGCATCATAAGCCAAGCAAAGCCTTGTTTATATCCTTTGCAGCTTGACACCCTGTACCCTACGAGGAAACATTCCTCCGAGTGTCCATATCCTGCATGCACCCCCTTGCATTGAGCGTAGGTATGTTCCACTATTGGAACTAGTTTCTTACTTGCGACACTCGTTTCCTCCTCTGTACCATAGCATTCATTTGTCTATGAAAAAACAAAAAAAAAGACGAGCGAGAAAAAAATATTATCTCATGTTGGCAACAGTCGTGTCTCCTTTGAAAGAGAAAAAACTTTTGAGTCCACTTGTCATCTGAAGTTTGGGTTTAGCATGAACTTAGGAAGCTGAGCGCGTTACTTAGAGTTTAATCCTTCGACTGATTACTCTTCTAGTCCCTATGGAGAGTTTGATTGGTGCCTCCTGCATCACAAAGTTTTATCATTGAGTCTATGTTGTCAGAGTCCTCCATATGTCTCATGCTCTTGTTCAAAGGATGTCTATAAGCCTGTGTCAGCGATTTCTCAGAAATATTGACTTTGCATGTTGGCCATACCCTCAGTGTGTCTCAGAGTTACATGAAGCTGTAGTCCTACCATGCACCCTAGTCCTACTTTCATTATGCGTAGGTAACCTTGAACCCAACAGTCGACATCTCCTCATTGGTAGTTGACTGGGGGGTTTCCGTTGTGTTCCATGGAAATAAATATATTCACACATTGAGATTCATGCAGTATCTTAGATTCCATTAGCCTTATTGGTGGTTTCCTCACCTTTTTTGACAATTTTCCTTATTGGCTTCTATTTAGAGGGTATTTTTCATGCATTTCTTTCATCTGGTGCATGCGAAAGATGCATAGGGTCATTGTTTCATGAACATGTTCTTTGTCTGAGTTCCTCCAAATCATCAAGCTATTGCTTCATACCTCATGTTGTATGATTAGAGATGCCTTAATTCTCTCCTTTCAGTGGGTCTCCTTCCATCGACTTCCACTCATCTATTCTGGAAACGAGGCCTAGAGTCCTATGAGTACCTAGAGGCTTGCAGTCATTAGTGGCAGGTTCTCTCGCCATTGACAACTGGGAATACATTAATGTCTCCTGATCGATGGATTCTTCAAGTGTTCGACCTCAACACCTTTATTCACACTTGTAAGAATGTACTTGGTTCCTTGATACCTACTTTCATTATTGGTAGGCTATCTCACATTTGTTAACGATATACCTTAATGACTGGTAATCAAACAAAGTCTCATTGTGTTCGACCTCAACTCCTTTATTCACATTATGTAGACTTGCACCTTTGGTAGATTGTGTAGAAGACTTGAAGACATTATTTCATAGTTGTAGCTTCCCTGAGTTGTTGCTATCATTCATTGGACCAGTACCTATATGACTTTAGTGATCATGAGAGATTAGATTGTACTCCATTGTATACAAACATCTGCATATTGATTTTGAGACTGGTTTTCACTACGCCTTGTTCGTGACTATGACAACCTATGGCATGTATCTACCTTTGTATTTCCTCTTCATGGCCATGAACAACTGTTTTTTATATTTCCACATGGATCTGCAGTGTAATTCAAATTGGCATCCATGTGCACAAAGTCATTATGAATTGTAATATTCTTATGAGCAACTAGTTCATCTAGCTGGGTCTCCATTACTCCACCTCTGGGAATTGTAATGTATTTCGGACATCGCAGATACTCCTCTGACCTCACACATTAGGGGGCATCTGTTATAGCAAGATTTTCCTCACCCCATGCAACTTGCTCAGACGGCCTTTTCCATTTACCTATGCAGACTTGAAGTCCCTTTTTGCAATTCTTAGATCTAAAACATATTTTTCCACATATACGTGCCCTAAAAGCTATACAACATGCGTATACGCAGGTTGCACCATTACAACCCGCGTACATCAGGTTTTGTCCCCAAAATTAAAAAATGGTGTCAGGTTTCCATGTCATGTCACAAGATCCATGATCCTTGACCTTCCATATTTTGGAAACGTTCCGAATTGGCCCTTCAGTTCCATTTGAAGGCTATAAATGGGCCATATCCAAGCCGTGGAAAGGAGGAGAAGAATTCAACTTTGAGAGCAAAGTTACTTTGGAGATATTATTCACTTCATATTGAGTCATCATCTCTTTGTCCTTTTAAGGCTGAACACATTGTTTAGCCCCCAAGATCTTCCCTATTTGATGGAGAATCTCATTGTCTCTCTTATATGGGATTTCCTTTGGTGGAGGATTGAAGTGGTGGAGGCCCAGCTAGAAGGGACTTAGTTTCTCGGTTCCGAGACATGCCGACATGGAAGTTTGTCATTCATACACTTCTGTTGATCACATTTTAATAGAAATACTCTTTTCTCATCTAATTAATGTCTTGCAAATATTAGAATTGTTATTCCATGGGCATATTTGTTTTGAATATTGATGGATTATGCTATTATATGTGCTAAATTTATATATTATCACCACATGCTTGCGTATCTTGGTTGTTGAATACACGTTGTAGGTATATAGATTTGATTCAAGTTCTCAACGATGGACTTCATCGAACGTCTAGACGAGGTAGGATCTTTATCTTGTCTTGTTAGCATGTTTGTTTATATAGCATACCTGATATTAGAGTTGATTTATGCAGTCATTTCTGTCTGTTGTGGTTTAACCCATGCCATAGAGTGATTTTCCTCGTAACAAAATTGGTGCATTAGAGAGTCCCAATATTGAATCTACCGAGTATGCAAAGCTGTTGAAAACGTGCAAGGTGAATATTGGTACGAAGGATAATCCCAAGTTTGCACACATTGGAGATTACTGGAATGAAGAAACTATCGAGAAGATTGTCGATTTACTGCGTGAATACCAAGACCTTTTCCCAACTACATTTTCTAAAATCAAAGGGATTGTTAGGGAGCTAGGGCAGATGAGGATCCCTTTGAAGCTGGATTCTAAGCCAGTGAAGCAGAGACCGTACGGATTGAACCCAGTATACAAGCAAAAAGTGAAAGCATAAATATAAAGGATGTTGGAAGCTGGGATTGTTGAACCTGTCACATAGTCAGAATGGATCAGTTCGATGGTGGTCCAGGACAAGAAAACATGTGGAATCAAAATTTGTGTGGATCTGTGGAAATTGAATGATGCTTACTTACATGACCCGTTTCCTACCTTGTTTAAAGATGACGTTTTGGAGAATGGAGGACATGAAGCTTACTCATTTAGTGATGGATTCTATGGGTATCACCATATTAAGATTGTGAAGGAGGATAGGCATAAGACAACATTTATGACATAATGGGGATACTATCAGTATACAACCATGCCTTTTGGATTGAAAAATGCACCAATAATATTTTCCCGAGTCGTTGTCGTTACTTTTAAAGTATTTATTCATAAATTCCTAGAAGTATATTTGGATGATTTTACAATGTTCATTTTATTTAAGGATCATATTCAAATTCTGTGCTTGATGTTGGGCAAATGTAGACAGTTCCATATTTCCTTGAACTTGAAGAAGTGTACTTTCTGCGCACCATTTGGTATCCTGTTGGGTCATGTAGTATGTAAACAAGGAATTTTGGTTTATCCTATGAAGATTGTTGTTATTGTTGATCTTCCACCACCTACTTTAGTGCGACAACTGCAAGAACCATTGGGTCTTATGGGGTACTACATAAATTTTATCAGGGGATATGCACAGATCACAATCCCGCTAGAAAATTTGTTGAAGAAGGAGGTCAAGTTTCAATGGAACGAGGGATGTTAGAAAATTTTGGATACATTGAAGTAGAAACTGGTTATTGCGCCAATTTTAGTATTTCCAGATTGGAAGAAGGAATTCCATGTCCACATAGAAGCATGATCTATAGAATTAGGTGAAGTTCTAGCTCAGTCAGGCGAAGGATATTTGGATCAACCCATTGCATTTACTAGTAGAAAGTTGTCGACTACTGAAAAAAATTACACTACTACAGAGCGTGAAGGACTGGAAATGGTGTATACAGTAGAGAAGTTTAAGCATTATCTGTTGGGATCACATTTTAGGATGTATACAGATCATTCTGCATTGAGATACTTAGTCAATAATCCAATGTTTGGGGGGAAGATATGTAGATGGCTGTTATTATTTTAGGAGTATGATTTTGAAGTGATTAGGAAACTAGGAAAATTAAATATAGGACCTGACCATTTGTTGTGCATATTATCAGGGGAAGATGCATGAAATATGGATGATAGTTTACCCGATGCACACTTGTTCACAGTACAAATGATCAATTATTACTTTGTAGATGTTTTCTAGTTCTTGAGCACAAGAGTAGTCCCACTTGACTTTACAATTGCGCATAAGAAACAATTAGTAGTAAAGGCAATGAATTATTAGCTTATAGCGAGGAATTTGTATAAGTTAGGCGCAAATGGTATTCTTCGGTGATGTGTATTGGAGCACGAGAGGCCTATGATATTATCAGAGGCACCTGAAGGAATTGTGGGATGCCACTATGCAGGGAAAGCAAAGACTCAGAAAATTTTGCATGTAGGACTTTGGTGGCTAACCCTTCATAAGGACGCTAAGGAGTTCTGTCAGATCTATGATGTCTGTAAGGGAGTTGGGAATCCATCAAGAAGAGACAAGATGCCTTTAATATCACAAGTTACGTTCCGGACTTTTGATATATGGGTAGTTGATTTTATTGGACTGATCAACCCACCTGCAAAAAGGATAGGAGCAAGATATATAATCACTGCGACAGATTACTTGACCCAATGGGATGAAGCAAAACTTGTGAGAAATTGCATCTTAGAGACTACAACATGGTTTCTATTTGAGAATGTTGTTACGAGGTTTGGATGTTTGAGAATACTTATGAGTGATCAGGGGACCCATTTTTTGAATAAAATGATTGTTGCTTTGATAGAAGAATTCCATATTTATCACCAGAAGAGCATATCTTATCATCCTCAGTAAAACAGAACAGTGGTGCAGTGTTTGGATGCCATTAGCCTTATTGGCGGTTTCCTCGGCTTTGTTGGTAGTTTTCCTTATTGGATTCTATTAAGAGGGTCTTTTTCATTCACTACTTGCATCTGGTGCATGCGAAATATGCACAGGCTCACTGGTTTGTGAACCTATTTTTCATCCGAGTCCCTCCAAATCATCAAGCTATTGCTTCATAACTCATGCTGTATGATGAGAGATGCCTTAATGCTCTCCTTTCAACGGGTCTCCTTCCATTGAATTCAGATCATCTATTATGGAAATGAGGCCTAGAGTCCTATGAGTACCTAGAGGCTTGCAGTTATTAGTGATCGGTTCTCTCATCATCGACAGTTGGGAATACATCAATTTCTCCTAATCGATGGATTCTTCAAGTGTTTGACCTCAACACCTTTATTCACACTTGTAAGAATGTACTCGGTGCCTTCATACCTACTTTCATTATCGATATGTTGTCTCGCGTTTGTTAATGGTATACCTTAATGACCGGTAATCAAATGAAGTCTCATTGTGTTCGACCTCAACTCTTATATTCACATGATGTAGACTTGCACCTTTGGTGGATCGTGTAGAAGACTTGAAGACATCAGTTCATAGTTGTAGCTTCCCTAAGCTGTTGCGATCATTCATTGGACCAATACCTTTATGACTTCAGTGACCATGGGATATCAGATTATACTCCATTGTGTACAAACATCTTTAGATTGATTTTGAGACTAGTTTTCATTAGGCCTTGTTCATGACAATGATAGCCTATGGCATGTATCTAGCTTTTTATTTCCTATTCATGGCCATTAACAACTATTTGGTATATTTACACATGGATCTGTAGTGTAATTCAAATTGGTAGCCATGTGCACAAAGTCATAATGAATTGTAATATTCTTATGAGCAACTAGTTCGTCCAATTGGGTCTCCATTACTCCACTTCTGGGAATTATAATGTATTTCAGCTATCACATATACTCCTCTGACCTCACACATTAGGGGGAACCTGTTATAGAAATATTTTCCTCACCCCATGCAACTTGTTCAAAAGGAATTTTCGATTTCCCTATGCAGACTTGAAGTCCCTTTTTGCAATTCCCAGAGCTAAAAACATATTTTTCCACATATACGCACCCTAAAAGCTAGACAACATGTGTATACGCAGGTTGCACCATTACATCACGCGTACATTGGGTTTTGTTCCCAAAATTAAAAAATGGTGTCGGATTTCCATGTCACGTCATGAGATCCATGATCCTTGACCTTCCATATACTAGAAACGTTCCGACTTGACCCTTCAGTTCCATTTGAACGCTATAAATGGGCCATATCCAAGCTGTGGAAAGGAGAAGAAGAATTCAAATTTGAGAGCAAATTTACTATGGAGAAATTATTCACTTCATATTGAGTCTGCATCCCTTTGTCTTTTTAAGTTTGGACACATTGTTTAGCCCCCAAGTTCTTCCCTATTTGATGGAGAATCTCATTGTCTCTCTTATATGAGCTTGCCTTTGGTGGAGGCCCAGCTGGAAGGGACTTAGTTTCTCAGTTCCAAGACGTGCCGACATGGAATATTTTCATTCATACACTTCTGTTGATCATATTTTAATATAAATACTCTTTTATCGTCTAATTAATGTCTTGCAAATATTAGAATTGTTATTCCATGGGCATAGTTGTTTTGAATATTGATGGATTGTGCTATTATATGTGCTAAATTTATATTCTATCACCATATGATTGCATATATTGGTTGTTGAGGACAAGTTACAAGTATCTAGCTTTGAGTTGAGTGCTCAACGATGGACTTCATCGAATGTCTGGATGAGGTAGGCTCTTTGTCTTGTCTTGTTAGCATGTTTGTTTACATAACACAATTGAGATTAGAGTTGATTTCTGCAGTCATTTCCGCCTTTTGTGGTTTACCCCATGCCATAGAGTGATTTTCCTCATAACAAAATTTCAATGTATGAAATATCCTAGAAAATAAGTTATAGCAAAAGTTCCAAGATGACCTGTTTGGAACTGATTTTTGGAGCATTCGGGAACCCTAACTTCCACTGGGCATATCTTTGAAAGTATAGCAAAAAAACATCTAAAATTTGTACCGCATGTAAACAAAAATCTTTCCTTCATATCTGCAAAGTTTCAAGGTTTGAAACAACCCATAAAATAGGTTATAGTGAAAGTGCCAAGCTGAACTGTTTGAACTTGATTTCATGAGCATTCATGAAACCTAACTTCCATAGGGAATATCTCCAAAATTATAGTGAACCAACATCTGAAATTTGTACCACATGTACACCAAGATCTCTCAGTCTCTTCCAAATTTCAAGGTCTGAAATGTCCTAGAAATATATATTGTCATGAAAATGCCAAGATGACCAAAAACTAATTTTGTAATTCAATATTTTCTAGTCCATTTTTCACACACCCCCTTTCTCTCAATGCTTTCTCTTTTTTTACTTTTTCATAACCCTTCATTAAGGGACATGTCCATTCATTAAATAATTAATTCCCAATACTATGGGAAAATACCCAAAATACCATGGTAAATACCCCAAACCCATGGGTTTGAAACCACCATTTCAATTTTTACCTTTTCACATGCACCCATTGTTTAATATACTTATATACCTATATATATAAATCAATCTTGGAACCATTGTGTATATTGTAGTGTTGTAATATGACATTAATAATCCTTTGACATCAATGGAAATAATTCCAACAATCTCTTCCTTTGTCATTGATGACAATCTTGCAATGAAACACATAGTACACCATGCATAGAAAGAATTACCCCCCTGTCTGCAACTCTTCCCCTATCTACAACTCTCCCAAAAATAGAGATAATTATCTCCTTGTCTGCAACTCTCCTACGAATAGAGATAATTCTCCACTTGTCTACAACTCCCCCCCTTTGACATCAATGGAAAATGGATTTTCCCCCTAAACTTGTGCTTCTCCTTAAGCACTTAGTTGAAACTCCAGTTGACTGTCATGTCAGGTTGATCCTCGGTTGACCACTTCCAAGGAAAGCATCAGTAAGTAAGAGGAATGTTGCATGACTGTACAACTGATGATACAAAATGATATTAAGTCCTCAAAAATATGGTCAAATGATTGCATGACCATCCATCAATCCAACCATAATCTATCCTGGTAGTTGGTATTGGTCCACAATTATGTCTTTCACATCTCTTCTATAAATATTTGAAAGAATGATTGCAATTCCTTTGATTTTTATGGTGAGGATGATGATAGGGCATAGATTTTTGTGCTAGCTGATCAGAGGAAGTAGGATCAGAGTTAGGTTCACTTACATGAGTAGAAAAACCTGACATATCGACAAAATGTCATTTGTATGCTCAAATTATTCCATGTGAGGAACATGAAACTCAACAATTTGTTTGTCACAATCAACAATAGGTTTCTCTTCTAGAAAACCAGTCGGAACTCCACCTGCAACAAATAAAACTTCCCTGATTATAGCAAGGCTAGGTGTAGGTAGGGAGGAAATAACAACATCATATCCAATATTAGTCTTAATGAATGGAGACCTTTGACAATTGATGATACCATCTAAGATTTCAGTACTCTTTTCAAACTCAAACTTCTATTCAACTTAATAGTTTTTTTCTCTAGTTCCTTTCTTAAGGAAACAATTTCAAATTCTAGCTCTTCACAATTTCCTTCCTTTTTCTTAAGCTATATTGTCACCACTTCTTCCATCCTTCTTGCTTCATCTAATTTAACCTTTAGGTTCATGATAGTCTTTTATGTTTTAAGGATTTTTGACATTTTGTCTTTTGAATCACGATCCTCTTCTTCATATTTTTTCTGCTGCTCTTTTTATTTCAAATTATTTTTCCTAAGATTATTTATTTCTCTTAAGGCACAAATGAGTTCTTATTCAAGATTCACTTCCCCATTTGTTTCGACATTTTCCTCTTCTTCTAAGTCCATCATTTCTATCCCCTTGTATTCATCAATATTTTTTTTGATTGCCCTAAAGAGAGTTTTTTCTCTATCGCTATAGAAACCTCTTTCACTGTTTTCTTCAAACGAGTCACTAACCCCTTTTGAGTAGATATTCTTCTTTAGCTTATAAGTGTTCTTCTTCTTTTCATGCTTGTCCCTTTTTTGGTTCTTTTTGTGTTGATGATTTTTGATCCCTTTATTTACATTATGGTCTTCTTCATCATCACTACTTTCATCCTTTGCATATGAACACTTATCAACAAAATGTCCTACTTTTACACAATCAAATCATTTAAAGGGAAGCTTACATTTATATTTTCTGGTTCCTTTCTTGAGTTTCTTCACAAAATGGGATCCATTGCATCTGATTCATTTTCAAAGCTATCACTTGATCCATGCTCTTTGTTTTTTGTCTTATTTGAGGCTTTGAAGACTGCTTGTTTCTTTGATGGCTTTCTTTCTATGTTCTCATTACATATGTTGGGAGGATCCCATGCAATTCATCCATTGTTAATGAATTAGGATCCTTCATTTCTTAAATGGTAGAAAATTTGGCATCAAATCTTAAGGGGAGTGACCTTAACACATTTTTTACAATCATCGGTTCTTCAACCTTTTCACCAAGTCCTTTGATGGTGTTGACAATTTCATCCACATGAATAATATAGGTTGCAACATTATCTTCGTCTTTCAATTTCAGGCTCTCAAACTATCTTTTACGAGTTTGTAGCTTTGCCTTCTTAACCTTTTCATCGCCTTCAAAGATTTTTGAATCTTGTACCAAATTTATTTTGTCGATCCACAATGCAACAGCTTGAAAAACTCAGATTCTGATAGACCACAAAAGATAACATTCATAGCTTCTGCATTATTTTCACTAGGATTCTTCCCGACTACATCCATTGGAGGAGTTGTTGGGGTTGTATAACCAATCACGGCTGATTTCCAAATATCAAAACCAAGAGCCATTAAATAGGTTCACATGCTTATTCTCTAGAAGACATAATTTGTTCCATCAAACAACGGAGCCCTGTTTTTAGAGAAACCTTCTTGATTGACCATGTGTGCTCTTGAGATCTACCTTCTAGTGGTTAGACTATTTCTGAAAGAACCCACTCTGATACCAATTGTTGAGCACACACTTATACTGAGAGGGGAGGAGGTGTATCAATAAAAGACACTTTTTTTCTTTTTTCAAACATTCATCAACGATAAGAAAACAATCACATATGAGATCTATTAACTGCAAAACATGAAGCACAATATTTACGTGGAAACCATTTTGGGATAAAACCACAAAAATTCTCTTTATAATTCTTTGTAGGCACCAACCTACTGTTACAAATATTTGTAGGCACCAACCTACCGGAGACACCAATCCCCACTGGTACAAATCCTGTAGGAACGAACCTACTCTTATAGATATTTGCAGACACCAATATACTAGAGACACCAATCCCCACTACTAAGAACCAACTTAGCAAGATACACCAATCTCTTTGTTTGAGCAGCACCAAACTACTATTACAGATCTTTGCAGACACCAATCTATTATAGACACCAATCCCCACCGCTAAGCACCAACTTAGCAAGATACACCAAGATTTTTGTGTGAGCTACACCAACCTTCACCGAGTTTACTTTCTACTTCTGGATTCACTAGGTCTACTTTCTGCTTCTACCTTCACCAGGTCTACTCACTACTTCTACCTTCACCAGGTCTTCTCACTACTTCTGCCTTTACTAGGTCTGACCAAAATTTGAATTTCCAAATGGTAACTTTCTCAAAGCTTGCTACTTTGGGCTTCTTCCCAAGAATGAATTTATATAGTATTCCACGTATCCAATTTTGCAAATCTGATTATAAAATTGTTACATGAGGTAATTTTGTATGTCTCCTCTGTTCTTTGAAATTTTCATAGTACGAAGAGTCCTAGAAAAGAAGTTATAGTGAAAATTCCAAGCTGACCTATTTGAAACTGATTTCAGGAGCATTTAGGAACCCTAACTTCCACATGGCATATCTCAAAGAGTATAGAGAACCAACATCCATAATTTGTGCCATATGTACACTAGATATATCCTCAATCTTTGCAAAGTTTTAAGGTCTGAAACATCCCAGAAAATAAGTTATAGAAAAAGTGCCAAGCTGACATGTTTGAAATTGATTTCAGGAGCATTCCAAAACCCTAAATTCCACAGGAAATATCTTCAAAATTATAGTGAACCAACATCTAAATTTTTTACCACATGTACACCAATATCTCTCCTCCATATTTACAAATTTAAAGGTTTCAAACATCCTAGAAAATAAGTTATAGCAAAAGTTCCAAGCCAATCTGTTTGAAATTGATTTTAGGAGCATTTAAAAACCCTAACTTCCACATGCCATATCTTCAAAATTATAACGAAACCTCAAATGCAATTTGCACCACATGTACACCAATATATCTCCTATATCTTTGCAAATTTTCAAGGTCTAAAACATCCCAAAAAAAATTTATATCGAAAGTTTCAAGCTGATATGTTTGAAAATGATTTCAGGAGCATTCAGGAACCATAACTTCCATAGGGCATATCTTTGAAAGTATAGAAAACCAACATCTGAAATTTGTATCGCATGTACACCAAGATCTACCCTCCGTCGCTTCCAACTTTCAAGGTCAGAAACGTCCTAGAAAAAAAATTATCACGAAAATTCCAAGATGACATGAAACTGATTTCGCAATTCAATCTTTGCTAATCCATTTTTCACACACCCCCTTTCTCTCAATGCTTTCTCTTTTTAAACTTTTTCATAACCATTCATGAAAGGACATGTCCATTCATTAAATAGTTAATTCCTAATATTATGGGAAAATACCCTAAATACCATGGGAAAATACCCCAAACCTATGGGTTTGAAACCACCATTTCACTTTTTACTTTTTCGCATGCACCCCTTTTTTAATACACACACACACACACACACACACATGTATTTATAAATCAATCTTGGAACTGCTGTGCGTATTGTAATGACGTAATATTACATCATTAATCCTTTAACAACAATGACAATAATTTGAACAATTTTAACTATTATTTTATTATTTTTTTAGGAGTCCCATTTTAGACCTCAAATTTTCAATAATTATCTAGCCTACAGAGCAGGCAACATATTTAACCAACACAACATATTCAATAACTAACTTGATGTTTTTATTTGTTTCGAAATGGGATCATGCACTAAAAACATTACAACACAACATTTGCAGGTTCCATGACAACAAGATGGGGTCATGGTTCTGTAGAAAATGAACACGTGGCATCAAGGAATATTATTGTTGGAATTCATGAATCTGTAGCAATGGTCCCACAATAATGGAATATCATAATGGAGTGGATGGAACTGGTAGATATATAGCATTGGTTTCACAACAATTGAAACCAATAGGTTGGAACCTGGATCTACAACATTTGTAACATGATCTATAATAATTTTTAAACCTACAAGTTAGATACAAAGGATACAAATATATTCCTATTGCATTAACATTATTCAATGAAACACCAAACTATAAATGAAAGAGTACCTTTAGGAAAATGTAGCATCTTTGGTCAGAAAATGATCAGAAATCATAGCAAAAGGATGTAAAATGAAAAGAAAAATAGGGTAAAAGGATGTCAAAATAGGGTCTCATCATCTCCCCCCTACTTAGTTTGTTTCTCGCCCTCGTGCAACCTCAACGGTCATTGTAAATCAGATTCAATATGCACTTTAGTCTAATGAAGGTTGCTTAGATTATAGGAAGGATGACCATACTCATATCATGGGTAATATCATCTATTCCTTTTCAATCATTTTTAACTATATATTTTCTTTATGTAGTCTCCATTTATACAAATGTTGGTATTGCGGTGCAGGGCACCATATCAAAGAAAACAAAACTTAAATCCTATCAAGGTGGTACCATATTTTCTTAAACATGATATATATCTTTCCACTCTATTGACTACTTCACTAAAATTTGGATAACCAAATGGCTCACTTTGTCTCAACTTCTTTGTCAAATAATCCCATCTACGACACAAGCCAAAAAAGATTCTAGCTTCATGTTTTTGATCTTGTGCTCTCAATATAATATATCATCCTACTAGGTTTCATTCGTGAGGGGTGCCCACTAAGGTGCATTCAACAATTGGTAGTGTGTTCCCAACACTACCTATGTGTTTTAATTTTCTCCCCTCACCCATAAACCACAATTTTGTTCATTGTGTTTAATAGATTGCTATGCAATCTTCTGCTATATCCGGTGGCTCATAAAATATGAAAATTTTCTCAATTGAACATCCCTTACAAAGGGGTTAGGATTCAACTTCCTTTCATGACACAAAAATAGTGCATACCTGTACAATTCACACAACGGATTTTTATCATCTTGGTTGCTTGCAATGAATGCTTCTAAAAAGGATTCAGTAGTACTGAAGTCTTTGGGCTTCCCCTTAGATAATGCCCTTAATTGAAACATCAAATGTGTTTCTTGTAGGTATACTACATACACTAGTGAGGGTCACCTACAACTAAGCACTGGCTGGGTCGAATTGCTCAATTGTTTCTTTTCCTTGTTTAGCTTCCTTACTTTAGCTTCCAACTCAAGAAGTCTCTTTATATCCTCTCTCTAGTGGTAACACTTAGCTATATCCATAGCATACAACTCAACCCATTGTTCTCTCATGGTACAGGTGGTGTGCCTACATTCTTCTAATGGGACCAAGCCTTTTTCAATAGACCTTGTTTTAGCTTTCCATTTAGAAACTTTATCTCTGAATATGAATAATTCAATAAAACTAATAACTTCCTCTTCCTCGGTTTGGATCCCTATTGAGTGAATAGTAGGTTCAATAGCCACAAATGTTTTCATAGGTTCTGTAGCACGGTCTTCAGGTAAATGCCTAGTACAAGGATAAATATACCCCTATGTTTCCAACGTTTCTTCAATTTTCATGGTTGGTTCAACATCAATATTATATATAAGGTGAGTGGAAGACTCAATAAGTTCATTAAGAAGCTCTGTAGAAATTTGGGTGATTGTCTTGTTATTAGGATCCATGAAAATCTCCACGATTTCATTAAAGAGTCCAGTGGTGATTTTAACATCGATTTTTACAACCTATCTATAACAGCTTTAACAACAAGCTCTTTTATAGAATCATACACAACAACATTATCTATACTAGCAGGATTAGTAGCAGAAACAACTTTATCCATAACAACATTTCTCCAGGGATCCGTATCATCCATAAGATCAATAACAACATCACCAACAGGTTGTGTGGCATCCATAGGATCAGTAACAACCTTTTATTTCATTACTTGGTCACCTTCATGCAAAGAATAAGGTGACCAAGAACACTCCTCGAGGGCTTAGATCAATGTGTCTAACCTTGCCTTGGATTTGTATGCCTTCAACCTCTTTTGTGGAGAGTATAACTTATAACACAAATCTTTAATTTCCTTTAGTTTTTTTATTAAGCTTCATAATTGTTCTATAAGAGGGTTTCAAATGGACCTTACCTAGTAAAGTTATGATCTTCATCTTGATTACCTCAGATGTCATTAAAGTCTATATTGATTGCTCTTCAATATTATCTGGAAATTTATGTATTATATTGTCGGGCAAATCCTCTACAACCTCAACATGTTATTGAGAAGGAAGAACTACTTTTGCAAATTTTTGGTTCTTGTGTAATAGTAGCAATGTCTTTAGCAGTTGAATTGGTCCTCCTTTTAGGATGGGTTGGAAGGATAACTTCTTTAGATTTCCTCCTTTTATTTCTCGAGGGATCGACTTAGGTCACAAGGTTAGATGGGTTTTATTCTACAATTGGACATTCTATGACTTCAATCCCAACATATGTTTCTCCTATTATCTATATTTCATCTTCTTCTTCATCTACATGAACTGCTTGAGTTTCCCCTTCATGCTATTCTTCCTTAGTAGCATGGGCCTCTTCTTGAGATTCCGCTTCATGTTATTCCTCTTTAGCAACATGAGCCTCTTCTGTTGGATCTTCTTTTTTTACTTCCTCCTCATGTTCTTCTAATGCATGGGTTTCTTCTACCCTCTAAGGTTCTTGTAGAATATTTTTCTAACTATGATTCATACGAGAGAGGGAATCTATTACAACTAATTTAATCAAACCATGACGAGTAACACTGGTAATGGGATTTTGGCTTGACCTAGAATTTTGTGCCATTAATTGAAATGATTGTAATGGAAAAAAGAGAATTCTAATCAATATGTGATGCCTTAGATGATTCAATAACTTGAAGTGGTAGCCAAAAAGGAGGCTATGGTGGCCTTCACAAGTGAGATGTTTTTGCAAGAAGTATGTGATGTAGTCCCATAACCTTTGTAAAGAGGTCATTTTCACCCCCTTTCCTCCATCTTTGACCCTTCCATCCCCAACAAGGAATTCAATGTTCCCTTGGTTGTATGTAACATGGAATTCGAACCATATTTCACCTATTCTCAGTAGGACTATTTCTATGGATACAATCTCCTCCATGACTCTAATGTGTAGTTCCCACACCACAACAATGGACATGTAAAAGCTTTGAACAAAATTCGGTGCAATAGAGGTCTCAAACCCCTGCAAATGTTTGAAATAAGAAATCCATCCCACATCTTGAAGGATACAAATTGCCTCTGGATGGTTACACAATTGTGCCAAGGTGACGGGTTCATGTTTAAATGCAGTCCCACCGATGATGCCTTCAGAGTGGTAGTGTAAAGTTGCAACAAGTAGAGTAGCATCAAAGGTGAGTAATGAAAAGGTAACAACATTCAATGGAAGGAGAGTTTCAATAAGGGAAATAAGGTTTACAATTTTATAAAGGTAACAAAGGTGACGACCAATAAAACTATGCCAAGAATGGGAAAAATTGGAAAAAATCATGGTTTAGGGGGGTATAATTATGAAGAATGTGTGATGAAGGAAGAAAAATTGGCAACACAGTGGAGGAGTAAATGGTGGTGGTGACGAATCACACATGTTGCTGATGGATAGACATCCTTCCCCCCAAGTGAATTGACAGGCCATCCGTAGCATGATGAATTGGTAGTCGAGTATGGTCTAGGTACTAATCGTACATAGATGTGGCATTCAATTAAAACTAAAAGCACTGAGGAGATATGTACATTTGAGCTTACTCAAAAATTGTGACATGATGGCAACATTTAAGTGAAAAGATGGTTGACATCATCCATAACATCAATAAAAACTATGCAATGGCATGGAGCCTTGTTGGCCCTTGACCAAGTTTTGGGGATCCTTGGTCAAGTTTGACCTATTTTCGGGACTTTGACAGGCTGTCAAAGGCGGAGCACAAGATGAAGCAGAGAATGCGGGATTTCAAACCCTTTTAGGGACCTTTTTGGGATTCAGGATTGTGTAACGAGTATGGGAATGTCGGCCCATGGGTTTACCCATGTTTAGGCCCATTTTGTAATGTATAAATAAGTAGCTAGGCAATGTAAGAAGAGGTCCGTGTGCTAAGACCTACAAGTTCGATCTGTGTGATCGAAAGTGCAAAGTGTTGAGTAGAGATTTATTTTGTGCATACTGTATGAGGCTTGCAGAGCTTAGTGCAAGCGAGTGTAAGATATTGAGAAGAGGCTTAGTTTTGTAACCTAGCCCGGGGAAGGAGGATCTAGTGAGGTGCACAGATCTCCTGTCCTCTGTGGAGTAAGGTTTTTGTGGCTCTGTGCCTGTAACTAATTGAAGAAGCTAATAAAGAAGACGAAGAGTTGGTGGATGTAGCCCCAGGGTGGGACTGAACCACGTAGATGCTGTGTTTCTTTGCTTTGTGCAATGTATTGATGCATTTATGTATTTACTTGCTTAGTGATTTGATATACATGAATGATAGGTAGATCTGTTGTTGCTTTGTGCTTAATAATGAGAGTAAATGCTGGATCTGACCTGTGTGAATGTGCTTAGTGCTTGAATCTGCTAGTTTTAATCTGTTTCATCATGCTAAGTTCTACTAGATGCTAGATTTGGTTGAATACTGCGATGATTTATGATTAGGGTTTAATTGCACTGTAAACTAAGACTGGATATTGATGAACTATAACTGCTAAGTGCCCTGTTAAGGTGTTACAATCATAGATCCATGTCCTAGCTAAGGTTGCAGACATTGGAGTCCTACAACCATCCCTGCCTCTACCTTGGGTGAGACTTCATCTGCTTCGTAGGTATTGCCGAAAGGGCCGGTAGTTAGGGTTTTGTTGGTGTGTTATTGAAGCATTGAACCCTGGGTCTACCCCTATGCCAACAAATTGTTCCATTTCCAGGACTAAAACTGTGATTACTGGGAACTAAGGAAAGAGAAGCTTTGTGAAAAGATTTGACCTAAAATTGTGAAATATCTGTGCATAGATTTGTCTCTTTAATGAGCAATATTCTACTTGATCTGTACTAAGAAAAGAAGTCCGATCTGAAGAAAAGAGGTAAGATCTGAACGCTTTATGCTATGAGAAAGGTAAAAGTGAGATTTTTTTCTTAAAGAGGTAAGATCTGCAAGCTATGTGCTCTGATAAAGGTAAGAACAGTGAAACGTTTTAGATCTATAAGCTTTGTGATCTGCTGATCATAATATTAGTGGAAATTTTTGTTTCCAAAGTATGGAACTAGGTATGTTTGATAATATTTGTGCTAGCTTGAAAACTAGGGCACTGATAAATAAAATAAGATTTGATATGAGTAGATCTGATAAGGATAGTGAAAGATATGTTATACCTATGCAGAGAGAGAATGTTTGGACTAACAAATGAATGCAGGATCCTAGAAAGAATTTTTGTAGGTTAGCTACTATGATCCTAGTGCGAAGTACATGAAAGGTTGGGGATCATTTAAAAGAAAACGAGGATTAACCCTTTGTTACAGTTGCAGAAGACCGGGACATCTGGCTAATGAATTCCCTGGTAGAAGATCTAGTTGCCTTTGTTGTAGAGCTATGAACCATGAAGTATTGGATTGCCCTAGAATGATTGCTAAAGTTGAAAGAATGAATATGAACCAATAAAACCCTAAGGCAAATCCAGAAACTAAGATTATGGAAGAACCCTAGAAAGAATTGGAAAAAGTATTGCTACATATGAAAGAAACCCTGAATGACCACCGACATATCAACTTATCAGAGATCTTCAAATAAAAATAGTGCATTGAAGCAAGATTAGGAGACTTCGACATTGACTGTGTTCTGGATGAGGAAACACAGGTGGATATCATGACAGAAAGAACTTGGAAACTTTTACGAGAGCCTGCTATGATTCCTTCATTGGGAGGAATAGGATTATTTAGAGGAAAACTAATAACCCTATGTGGAAGACTTACCCAGATATCTATGAGTTCTCATGGAACTTTGACAGAGGAAGATTTTGAGGTTGTTAAATTTATTGAGAACAACGCTCCATTTACTATGTTACTAGGAAAACTTTGGATCGAGAAGGACCAGACTAGAAGGAAAGAAGAATAAGTCTTAGAGAAAAAGAAGCAAGAATTAAAAGATTTCGTGACGAGGAGGATCGCGCAATTGATTGAAGAACATGAGATCAGATCGAAGCTACTTACGACTAGAGACTTGGATGTCAAAGTTGGAAGGACACACGAGGTACAGGTGAGTAGAGAATCTACCCCATCTAGAGAAGAAGTACCACCCATGCACCCTGCGAAAGAATCTCAACAACGTGTTGGGCCCCAACAACTCCCCCTAAATTTTTACAAAATTTAAAGGTCCCCCATTAGAATCTTGATAATTATAATGGGCTATAGAATCAACCTTTTCAAATAGTTCCATACCTTGGCTTGATTTGAGACAAACTTAAGACATTCACTATAGTATGAGACATTCATTACAAGAGTATATGTCAAAATTTAGAAACGAGCATAAAAATCTCAATTTAAACAAAAACGTTAATTTTTATCAAATGTTTACTTTCGTTTAAATTATGATTATGTGTTCATTCTTTTTCTCATTAACAAGTTTGACTATTTTGAATAATGTGTTCAATACTTCATCAAATAATATCTTGGTTGGTTTCTCATTTTCATAAAATCATTTGGTGATATTAATTAATTAATTTTTTTTTTCATTTTGCATCTCATTTCAAAATAAAAATAATTATAATAAAAAAGAATTATCTATGATTTGTTTGATTTTGTAAAAGACCAAAATTAATATTTTTCTCTTCTCCATTAACTTCAAGCTTCTATAATTTTAAGATCATATTTGAAAGGAAATTATAAACAATATTTGTTTAGAACTTATAGTTAGTTTAAATTCATTTTTGATTTTATTGTTCTAGATTTTGTTTTATTCACAATTTTTAGGTTATTAATTTAGGTTTCTTTTTGTTTCACAGGTTTCTATTATCAAATATTTAATACGGATCTGATCATGGATTGCTTTTATTATTCAAATATGTTCAATATGATTGATTCAAAAATAATATTGGATATCTACAAATAATTTTATGAGCAACAACAGATAAAATTTGGGAAGGCGTCAAGATCAGACAGACGATTTTACAGGACTGATTGCAGCCAAACCATGAGGAATTTGAAGAAATGGTTGAAAACCCATAACCCAAATGGACCCATTTACCTTTCGTAGAATTTTTTTCCCAAAAACATGCACGATTTTAGAGATATTGATGTCTCTTTACGAGACAAATTTCAGGTGGCGAAAATTAATAGTGACGCCCAGACTGTTCATTTATTGTATAAATATATGAGAAAGATCAGAGCCAGAGGGATCGAAGAATTGGAGAGGAGGATTTTAATCCTTTCTCTTTTGTATATTATTTATTTTGTAAACTTTTCTTCTTTTCAAATGGAGTAACAGATGGTTGGAATCTTTGGGAGAATGGACGAGTATTTTCAAAGAAGAATATGGAATTCCAGGTTGCTTAATGGCTTTTGTCCTGTGAGTAAAATAGTTTTATTTTCATTATAATATCTTCATATTCTTTGAATAATTGATTATGCATTGATTTAAATTAGCTTTAGTCTATTTTATCAATACATGGTTAATTGTTATCATTTATGTATTAGTTTTTTCAATCTTTAAGAGTCTATTATCTTAAAAAATCTTCCAGGACTACAATATGGGCATGTGATTTTGAGAAAGAATATGGGAAAGCAATTCATCTTTGTCTTTAGACCTATGTGATTCTTATTCCATTTCATTCTTTCATTACTTTTGTATTATGATAATGTTATTATGGTTGATTTTAGCTTTATCTTGTCATCATATGGTGTTTTCATACTGTTAAATGTTATATGTTGTCCATAATTTCTTATTCCATTTTTTTATGTGTGATCATTCTATCATTTGATTATTGTGGAATTTATTTCTAATGTTAAATGATGGATAATATCAATACTCATAATTGAGTTTTCTTTCGTGCTTAAATATTGATTATTTTAAGATCACATGATTTTTAATTAGTTGTCTTTCTGTTGTTATCAATTTACTCTAATATCAAATACTTCTTTGAATGTATTCTGGAAGTGCTAGTATTGTTCTGTTATAGGTTTCCCTTAACAACAGTACATGCATGAGCTCATACAACACAGAAATATAATACCAGTTTCGTTGATCAACTACATGTTATTCTCTGTGTTATTTAGTTAAGTTGTTTATGAATGAAACGATGATTACATTAATTAGCTTTGACTATTTTTGTGTCATTGTTTCAATCGTATTCATTTATTATTTATTCGTTTAATATCTTTAAAAAAAATCCAAAAAAAAGTGTTGTTCATATTTGATTCAGAAACTTTATCAAACAATCATTTTCACAAGATTTCATGCAAACCTTGTAAACTATATATAAACTGTTCATAATCATTTGTATATTCACATTCTTAGATAAATATTTGTAATTATTGTGTCGATTGTTAGAATCTTTTCTTTAGTTAGTTTATTTTATTTTTCTATCTTTAGGACCCTAGTTGGCTAACAGAGCCATTAAACCCGTCAAAATAGGTTACACCAAATGGCTTGGGTTATTTAGACAACCCCAGACCGTATCTATTCTTCCAGTTGACGACATGTCAAATTTACCCGTCAACACAACGTGAAGTTACTATGCCAAAAGAAGACAAGAATCATAATGAAAAGAGGAATACCGAGACAAAGATCACTGGAAAGAAGGCTAGAAAACTAAGAAAAAAGAGATCAAAGATCGAAAAGTTACAGAAGGTTCCAAAGGGAAAATTTACAAAATAGGAACTTCGCCAGGATATCAGAACAACGTCACATGGCACTTTGACATGGCAAAGCAATATAGCCGTTAGGAACAATATAACCGTTAGACCGACCCCCCGAACGGGTAGAAAGGCATTTATGGTCATAAAAATCGCCACTAGACCATTGGGACAGCGCCGTAACAGACATAACTGAATTAATGAAGGTCTCTTGTCCGTTGGAAAGATCCGTTACGTTGCTGTCTACTTATTTTGTCAAATTTTGCACCGAGAACACTTATGTGAATTGTATCAGAGAGAACTCATTGCTACTGCGCTGTGATTAGTAAGATCGACACCAGTTATATTGTTTTGTGCACTCATTCATCCATCCAATCTAAGCGTGTATGTCGGACGATCTCAGCGCCGCAAAGAAAATATTCGAAGAAGTTCTCATTGATCTCATGTCTGAGAGCGTAATGTCTGCAAGTATTCAAGAGTCCTCAACGAGAGGAGTGCAAGCCTCTCTGTTGACCGCTCCTGGATTTAGACCATCCCAAGTCATCACATAAAAGAGAACCAAGCACAGAGATGACCTAGCAAATGCGAAGCTGATCCCAACCATATTTCCTGATTACATCCCACCTCTGACCGACGTGGTGAGTTGAGATAGTGTGCCAAGATATTTTGAGTACACCATGGTTACTACGTACCTCTCGAAGGGGATACACACAGTTCGAGCACAACAAGACAATATCACAACGTTGAAGTTCAACGACTTCAACCTCGGAGATTGAAAGAACCATAGAATGCTCACCCCGTACAAATACTTAACCAGGACAAAGGGGGAGAATTCAAAGATAATCCCTCAGCTGTGGACGATGAACCTTGCGCAGTCCACCCTACTAAATGTAATGAAAATACCACACTTCGGAAGGCACCAGGAAGTTGATGCCTGTGTCAAGCTACTACTTTCATGTTACCATGGCAGCTACTTATGGCTTGACTACTGTATAATAGTAGACCCGATGCTGATCCATAGGATCACATGATTGAGTATGCAAGGACCTGATCCGCAGGACTTCTATCCAGGAAAATCCATAGATTGCGCACTAGCACAAAATATCAAGGATACATGCGACGATGTTGAGAAGGGGATGCGTGGCTACAAGGTAGCTTCCATCCAGAATGGCGCAATGCGCCTAACATGCCAGTTAATTGCAGGGAAGCTAGTACGAAAGAACCGACCCATGCAGGTCACATGCTTCGTCATTGACCTTGCAGGGAAGTGCGTGGAGGGTCTACAGATGAACTAGGCGAAGTACCTAGTTAATCAACTTGAACTGGACTGCCGCGAAGCACAGGATTAGGGATATGAATTCTATTTTAGATGGCTCTTGATCCTCATTGCGTTTGTTTCTTGGGAAATGTCGGAAGGTGCGACCTTCTCGGACATCGAGCCATTCGATCCGCTTGCTGTGAAGTTCACCACGCTATGGTATTCAAGCGGTATGAGTAAACAGTGGCAGTCAAATGCTGTTTTTCACACGTATTACCTCCAGCTGAAGAGAGCCATCGAAGATGAACCTCGCATGACTCCAAACACCCTACAGAGGTTCTGACCCCTGATGAAGTTCCATGCAGATTGACACTTCATCTACATTACAACACGAGCAGATGAGCATAAAGAGGAGCTTCAGTCATACTATAAGATCATGAAAGAGGACCTCAAGGAGATCACTAAGGACTGGTTGACAAACCTCCTTATTCCCATAGACCCTGACAGCCCAAAGACCATGCACAAAGAACATGATACACCTAGACACAACATAAGGAAGAAAACCAAAGAGGTACAAGACTTTAGCAACGCCTCATGAAAGAATGCTTCAGTATCACCTGATCGAGGGGGTGATGAAGAAGTAGAAGAGATAAATGGAAAAGAAGCTGAATAGAAACAAGGCAAAGTAACACCGCCTTGAGATGAGACTGATCCCCTGAATAAGAGGAAGGCTTCTCCCCCGAAACCTTCTTCCCGAAAGAAATCCAGAGCCACCGTGACCAAG
>JASDQU010507249.1:98830-109327 GCA_032191745.1 Picea mariana
TCTTCCATAACTCCATTCCTCATATAAGAACCAAAATTATTTTCTTGTACCTCTAATTCTGCAAAGAATGTGCATGTAATAATTATTGTTAGCACATGCATACCATAAAACATTTCATTAACTCGATTACAGGTTATTATTCATCTCAATTAATTAAGGACATAATGCACTAAGTTGGAATATGATCCCTTATATTCTTTCCTCTCTAAAAAATCTCTCCAACAGTTGTACTCGTGCCTCATTCTAAGTTCTGAGTGAAAATTTTCATCATTCACAAGCTGTAATTTCCACTCATTGCTTTGTTTTCATTGCTGCAAATTTGCTTTATTACTTTCTGAGAAAATTTTAGTTCCCAATTCAAAATTTTGGGTGGATAGATGGCTTCTCCTCCTCAATACCTTTCTAGCGACTATTTGTTTTCCCAAATTTGAGCCCTGAGCTAAAAGTTATGGTCTAAGGAAGTTTAGACTCTTTTCCCATTTTATCCATGTATGCTACATGTGTCTTCTTTTTCTTCATGCATATTTTTATGTACCCAGATTCCAAATATAGCTCCATGTCTCTATGGTTCATAATCCTTATATAGACTACTCTTGTGCTCCAAATGGAATTCTAACCAAGGAGTTATGCCCTCTAGAAGCAAACCGGTACTAAAAATATACCTTGTCCTATTTCAGTTGTAACTTTCTCATGCGAGCTCTTTTAGTGCCCAAAATAACCCATTGGAAAGCTCTCTCTGAGTTATTTTATTTAAGTTGTTAGGACTTGGTGTACCAATGGTACATCTAGTGCTTGTAACTTTTGACTGCCTAAAAATGTCATTTAGGCCCTCAAAATCGCTCTACAAGTTGAAGACCCTTGAAAACTCGAAAAAATTGTAGGAAAAAAATGATTTTTTTACCGCTATAACAGTCTTTTAACTTGAGTCATTGATTCAAAATCGGGATTAATCTTAGTCATTGATCCACTAATATTTCCCATGCCTGTGGATGAATCTCTACCACTGACTGCCAACTCGAAGCAATCTGGATCGTTGATTCAAAATCCATCAGTGATCGACGATTTCTATTGGACATATGAAAGTCTCCATCGATCCTGCCAACATAACCATCAGTCATAGACAATTTTTATTGGTCAAACCAAACACTTCACTAATCTCGCCGACCCAATCTGACCATCGGCAATGGGCAATTTCTCTTGGCAACTAAACTTGTCCACAAATTTCCCTGAACCTGGATCACCAGTGATCGGTCATTTCCTAGCTGACATGGCATAACACGTGTGTAAATTATAACCTTGTACAATATCTACTGCAAACAGATATTCATAAAAAGAACAGAAAAGATACAATGAAAAATACAAACATTACACAGATATTTTTCCCCTGGAAAGCCAAACCGGGAAAACCAACATATTCTATATTCATTCACTGTGTTACAATGTTTACAATAAAAAATACATATAGGAGCCAGCGGCATCCAAAACCCTAACCCAATGACTTGGATTAGTCCAAAACCCTAATTCCTTAAACGGAAATTGAAAACCATCGGCAAAGAAACCATGTGCCGAAAAACCACCTAAATATAATGTGGTCCTGATGCAGAAAAAAAATTTGGGGGCGTTGCGCCCCCCTGCACCACTACTCGTGCAAAGAATATAACACATACCCAACATTCTACCACTTGTTCTTTTCTTTGCATACAGGGGGTTACAGGGTTACATAGTCAACAATCTAGGGCAACAATGCCCATGGATCCTCTACACCAAGAAAAATTCTCAGTGCTCACAGATTTTGTTAATGAGTCTGCAACATTCTTCAAAGTGTCCACCTTCATCAGTGATACTTTATTTTCTTCAATCATGTCTCTCACAACGTGATATTGAACATCAATGTGCTTTGTCTTTGAATGATAAGCAGGGTTCTTCGCCAGAAAAATTGCACTCTAACTGTCACACTCTATCCTTACAGCTTGTTGTACCAACCCAATACCTGAACACAATATTTGTAACCATACTGCTTCCTTACTTGCATTAGTAGCTGCCATGTATTCAACTTCTATAGTTGAAAGTGCCACTACAACATGTCTTTTGCTCATCCAACTTATTTCTCCTCCAAACAGGCTAAACACATACCTGCTTGTAGATCTCCTATGATCCAAATCTCCAACCCAGTCTGCATCCAAAAAGACATGTATATCCACCACTCTGTCCAATCTCGGTCTTCCTTCGTAGCACAATCCATATCTAGCAGTGCCACGCAAATACCTGAAAACCCTTTTTACCATTGTCCAATGTTCCTTCCCTGGTTTTGACATATACCTGCTCAAAACTCCCACTACATGTGCAATGTCCGGTCTAGTACAGACCATTGCATACATCAAATTGCCAACTGCACTCGCACATGGAACATGAGACATGTCCTCCTCTTCTTCATGTGTCTTGGGACACTGATCCGCAGATAACTTTACACCAACAGGAATAGGAACCTTGACCAGTTTACATTCCTGCATATTAAACCACTGTAATATTGTCTCGACATATTTTATCTGAATTAACCAGAGTTTCCTCCTTTTCCGATCCCTTTTAATTTTCATGCCCAAAATGAAATTTGAAGCACCGAGATCCTTCATGTCAAATTTAGAGGACAACTGAGTTTTCACATCCTGGATAATCTCCTTGTTTTTTCCTATCAGCAACCTGTCATCCACATATAAGACCAAATAAATCAAATGATCACCAATTAATTTAAAATACACACAATGATCTTCTTTGCTTCTTGTGAAGCCAAGTCCCAACATTTAAATATCAAATATTTAATACCACATTCTTGGTGATTGTTTTAAACCATACAGGGACTTTTTCATCTTGCATACCAGCTCCTTCTTCCCTTTCACAGCATAACCTTCTGGTTGCTTCATATAGATTTCTTCTTCCAGATCCCCATGTAGGAATGATGTCTTCACATCCATGTGTTCTATTTCAAAATCAAATGCAGTAGCAACAGATAACATAAATCTTATGGAGGTTAACTTGGCAACAGGAGAAAAAATCTCACCAAAATCAATTCCCTCAACCTAGGAATAACCCTTTGCTACTAATTGAGCTTTGTATTTCTCCACTTTTTCTTCTGCATTCAACTTCTTTTTAAATATCCATTTGTTGCCAATGGGATTTCTTCCAGTTGGAAACTCCACTAGATCCCAAGCCTCATTCTTATCCAAATATGCCATTTCTTCATCCATGGCCCTTTTCCAAAGATTTCCATCCTCTGAATCCACTGCGTCCCTGACATTTCTAGGATCATCATAAGTAATAGACAAAGAAAAATTTGAACGGAAATCAGATGGACTATACCTTTTCAGTAGCCTTCTTTCTCGATCTGATCTCCTCAATACTGGAGTATGAGGATCTTCTTCTTTTGATTCATGTTCTTATGTAGAGTCTGACTCATCATCCTTTAAATCAAACTCTATATTCTCTGGTTTTTCCTTACTTGGTAGGGCTTCCTGTTTAACAACATCCTTCATTTCTCTAAATACCACATCTCGGCTATACACTACCTTCTTAGTTTCTGGGTTCCAAAGATTATAACCTTTGAGACCATATTTATATCCAATATAGATACACTTTTTAGCCTTCTTATTCAACTTACTCATGTTTTCCTTTGGAACATGAATATGCATCGCAGCCAAAAACCTTGAGATGTGTGAGAGAAGGTTCCTTACCAGTCCATACCTCTTGTGGATTATTGTCGTCCAACGCTGATGAGGGTGATCTGTTGACTAGGTAACATGCAATACCCACTGCCTCTGCCCAAAATTCTTGCCCTAACCTGACACCACTGAGCATGCACCTTTCTTTTTCCATCAGTGTCCTATTCATTCTTTATGCAACTCCATTCTGCTGAGGTTTATATGGAGTAGTATTCTTCCTTGCTATACCACACTTCTTACATAATTCTTCAAATTCATTTCCATAGAACTCTCCACCATTATCTGTCCTCAACACCTTAATTATTTTCTTTAAGCCTTAAACTCTTTAAACTTGTCGAAGACTTCAGATTTATTCTTGAGGAAATATATCCAAGTCTTCCTTGAGAAGTCATCTATAAATGAGACATAGTACACATATTTTCCCAATGATGGGACCGACACAGGTCCAAAAACATCACTATGAACTATCTGTAAAATTCCTTCTTCCCTCGTTGCACCAGAGGGGAATCTTACCCGATTCTTCTTCCCATATAGACAATGTTCACAAAAATCAAAATCCAAAGAGAAGTTAGACATACCTTCAACCATACCTTTACCATGTGGTAGTCGAAGACCCTTCTCTCCGATATGCCCCAATATTTGATGCCACAACATAACCTTTTCTCCAGAGATTGTAGGAGTTCTTTCTTCTTCAACTCCAATATTAGGAACAATGGAACTATTACACCCATCACTAATAGTGCTTCCTTGCATCTTATATAGAGTTCCAAACTGAACTCCCCTCAACAACACCATTGCTCCTCGAACCATCCTACAGGCTTCCTTTTCAAATATTGTTTTTACCCCTGCATCGTCCATTTTGCTTATAGAAATCAAATTTCTGGCCAAACCTAGGATGTGCAGAACACCAGGCAGTGTTCTAATCCTTCCATCTATGAGCCTCAACTTGACCCTTCCTCTTATTATGATTTTAGTTGTCGAATCATTACTTAAGAAAACATTACCTACATCATACCTTTCATAATCGCAGAACCACTCTCTGTGGGGAGTCATATGAAAGGATGCACCAAAGTCAACCAACCATGACTCATGATATGCATGTGTGCTTGAAGAGGCCAAGTACACATCCCCTCCTTCTTCCTTGGAGGTATTTTCTTCTGTAGAAGAATATTCTTTAGGTCCCTTCTTTTTGTCAACTTTGGATCTACACTACTTCTTGTAGTGCCCTTCTTTTCCACATATCCAACATACCCTTACAAAATTTTTGAGAGATTTAGATCTACCCTTAGACTTAGATCTCCCACTTGAGAAATTAGATCTATTTCTTTCCTGGGAACGTCCTCTTGCAAATAATGCATATGTGTTATGTCCTTCCATATTCTTCCATCTCATCTCCTCCGACAACAAGGATGCAACCACTTCTTCAAACTTCAAGGAAGTTGTATTACTACCTATGGCCACAACCAGACTATCCCACGAGTCTGGTAAAGAACACAACAAACTGATACATTTATCTTCATCTAAAATTTTAATCTCAACAGATACTAACTGACTTACCATGGTATTGAAGGCGTTCAAATGATCTGCCACCGAGTCGCCATCTCTCATCCTCAGGTTATACATCTTCTTTCTCAGGAATAGTTTATTTACCAGGGACTTAGACTAATACAACTTCCCCAACTTTTCCCATAAATCCTTGTCTATAGCTTCCTCTGACACATTCAGTAATATTGAATCGGAGGGACACAGTCGGATTGTGCTCTTTGCCTTCTGATCCAACTTTTTCCAGTCATCTGCAAAATTTCCTGTAGGTGCAGTACCTGGATCTATCGCGATCCATTGATCTCTGTCCACCAACAGATCTTCCATCTTGAGCTTCCACAGCTCAAAACTTTTCTTCTTTTCACCTGAAAAATAATACCATGAATCTCCCACTGTAACAAGGCTTATCACAATCCTGAGCCAAACCCTTCACCACAAAGGCGTCCCCCTGAAGCCAATAAAGCTATGATACCAAATGTAAATTCTAACCTTTTACAATATCTACTACAAACATATATTCAGAAAAAGAACAGAAAATATACAATGGCAGATACAAACATTACACAGAGATTTTTCCCCTTGAAACCCAAACCAAGAAAACCAACATATTCTATATGCATTCATTGTGTTACAATGTTTACAAGAAAAAATACATATAGGAGCTAACGACATCCAAAACCCTAACCTAATGACCTAGATTAGTTCAAAACCCTAATTCTGTAACCGGAAATAGAAAACCATCGGCAAAGAAACCATGTGCCGAAAAAACTACCTAAATATAATGCGGTCCCAAAAATGCGGTCCCGATGCGAAAAAAAAACAGGGGCGATGAACCCCCCTGCACGCCCGGCACATACGCTCAAACACTACTACTTGTGCAAATAATATAACACATACCCAACAATGTGGATGATCATGTGGAAAAATAGATGATGTGGCATGACATGTGGATGTTGATGTGGCATGACACATCATCACATCTTTTCCTTCATCGACAATCGAAAGCTTTTCTTGTATGAACTAAACACCTCACTAAATCTTTCTACTCGAGATCATCGACTATCAGGGATCAGTGATTTCCTTTGGATGCATGAACAATTTCACCAGTTTCTATCTACCCTTGATAATCATCCATCGGTGATCCAAGATTTCTCTTGCAAAACCATTTTTTTCCATGAATTTCATGTTGGGTTGTTATATTCTTTGCAGTGAAAGTATAATCGAGTTAAATTGACTGACGATTGAGGTCAAGGTATAACGACAGCATCGGCAGCAAGTCAAGGTCGAGGTAGATCGACAACAAGTCAAAGGTCGAGGAAGTTGACCAGGTAAAGTAGAATTCAAAAATATCGACGGCAAGTCAACCGGCAAGAGGTCGAAGTGCAAGCATTAGACGACCGACTAGAGATCGAATGAAGGTCGATTGGTCGTCGACTGGTAAAATTGACTTGGAGTCGACTGTAACAAAATCCTGGGATTTGTGAGATTTGTAGCCAATGATATGCATGGATCTGTAATTGTTTTTGGGCACCAATATTTATGGTTTTTCCTGTTGTAAATCCTATAAAGAGGCGTGTTGTAAGGCCGTAAAGGTTGTTGTTGTAGGTAATATTGTAATGCACTTATGCAGGATATTACATGTGTAGGTATAGGTTGTTGGTCATGAATATGTAAGCCAAATTGGCTACAGGGTTGTTCTTGCATGTGCAAGAAGGTATGATGTCGATTGTGTCTTAGGTGTGGACCAAGGTTAGACATGTAACCTTTTATTTTGATTTAATAAGACAAAATGAGAGTAGAACGCTCAAAGGAATGTTGGTTTTCCCGGTTAAGGGTTTCCAGGGTAAAATCTCGGTGCATTGTGTGATTGCTTGTGTCATTTTCTTTCTTGATTAAATTATTCTTCTCTTCTACTAGGATTAGTGTGGAAGTGCCCTGCATTTCCTAACATGTGGTATCAAAGCATAGGTCTTCCCTCAATGGTGAGTTATCAGAGCAGTGTAATGCTTTGGCGAGTATATCATATCTTGATCTGTAAATATTGAATCTAAGAACTAAACCCTAGGTACAGTAAGAGTTGTAAGTCGTAAATTGTTTTAAAGATCGCGGTAAAGAATGGTGAGCAGTTCCATAATAGAGATAGAAATATTCAATGGCCATAATTTTGAGCTTTGGAAGCTTAAAATGGAAGATATTCTTATAGATTGAGAACAATGGAAGGTGGTTTGTTCAGGTACCCAGCTGACAGGCATGTCGACGGAAGAATGGGAGAAACTTGAAAGAAAAGAAAGAAGTACGATATAGCTTTGTCTTGCAGATTTGGTGTATTTGAATGTCTCGGGTGAAGATTCGGCCAAGAAATTGTGCGACAAGATGGAAAGCTTATAACAATCGAAATCTCTAGTAAATAAGTTGTTTCTCAGAAAGAAACTATATCTTCTAAGGATGACTGATGCTAGTTCTGTGATTGAGCATTTAAATGTGTTTAATACCATGTTAATCTAGTTATCATTTGTGGATATTAAGATCACTAATGAGGAGAAGTGTATCAACCTATTATGTTATTTTCTAGACTCCCGGGATAGCTTAGTCGTGGCTATTGGGAGTAATACAACCACATTAGCGCTAGAGGACGTGGTTTCTTTTTTTTTGTCAAAATAAATGAGAAGAAAGAACATGGAAGGATCGACCAAAGATGCTCTAGTAGTGAGAGGTCAACCGGTAAACAAAGACAAAGACAGATTCTCCAGTAGAAATTTCAAGTCGAAGGGTAGATCTAAATCCTCAGTTCATTTAGCACGAACATGCTAGAAATGCGGTAAATCTAGGCATTATAAAAAGGACTGTAAGACAAAGGAAACAAGAGTTAGTGTTGGAACCGATGAGAAGCAGTTGACTGAGAGAAAGACAACCTTGGAGAAGGGAGGTGATGTGTACCTGGCATCAACCAGTACATAGTCAAATCAAGATGTTTGGTTGATTGACTTAGGAGCATCCTATCATATGACACCACATAAAGAATTTTTATGTGAATATGAATGATATGATGGGGGAGATGTGTTCTTGGGGGACGACTCAACAACTAGAATTATCGGATGGGGAAGAGTCTGACTGAAACTGTAGGATGGGAGGAAAATAACCCTTCCAGGTGTGCTACACATTGTGGATTTTGAAAGAAACTTGATATTTGTCAGCAAGATGATTGATGCAAGTGTGCATACCCTATTTCAGAAGGATTAGTGCAAGATGGCAAAGGTGTGATGGTCTTAATGAGAGGAGTTCGGATTGGTACCTTGTACAAGTTTCTAGGGAATGTCGACTCGAATGGATGCAATAGCGTCGTTGTTCCTGAAATCGAATCGACTGAGACTTGACTCAACTTGATGTCGACACAACTCGACTTGCCTCAAGCCAAGTCGGTTTAAACCAACTCGACAAGACATGATGAACTCGAACTAACCAGGTTATGGCATGAGAGGATGGGACACATTGGATAAAAATGACTTCGAGCTATGTAAAGAAAAGGTATGGTCAAAGATTTTCCTGAATGTGGTTTAGAAGTCGACTTTTGTGAACATTGTTTATATGGGAAACAAATTTGGGTGAGGTTCCCATCTAGAGTGACAAGGGAAAATGGGATTCTAGAACTGGTGCATAGTAATTTTTTTGGCCCGGTTACAGTTCCTTCACTTGGTGGATCCATGTATTATGTCTCCTTCATTGATGATTTTTGCAAGAAGACATGGATATATTTCCTGAGGAAGAAATCAGAGGTTTTTGAGAGATTTAAGGATTTTTAAGATCTTGTGGAAAACCAGACAAAGAAAAGGATTAAAGTGTTGAGGACTGACAATGGTGGTGAATTCTGTGGAAAGGAATTTGATAAGTTCTGTAAGAAGTGTGGCATAGAACGCAAAAATACCACACCATATACCCCACAGCAAAATGGATTTTTTGAGAGAATGAACAGAATGTTGATGGATAAGTCAAGGAGCATGCTTAGTGGTGTTGGGCTCACTCAAGAATTATGGCCGGAGGTAGTCGAGACTGCAAGATATCTGGTGAATATGTCTCCTTTTTCGGCACTAGTCGACATGACTCCAAATGAGGCATGGTCTAGTAAGAAGACTTTGGTGGCACATCTCAAAGTGTTTGGTTGTGATGCATTTGTGCATATTCCCAAGGAAAAGAGGAGAAAGCTGGACAAAAAGGTAGTGAAATGTATTTTCATTTGGTATAAAGAAGGGATGAAAAGATATAAGTTATGGGATTCTGCATCAAGGAGAACATTGTATAGTCGAGATGTGGTCTTTAGAGAAGTCGGAGGTAAATCTGAGATTGAGGAAGTTGTTCAGACTGAGAATAATATTAATGTGGTGCGGTTTGAACTAAGGAATGAAGAAGATGATTTAGATGAGTTGACTAAATCCGAGGAAGAGGTGGAACAATTGACTATGGTGGTAAGGAGGTCAGAAAGAATAATAAAACCATTTGAAAGGTACAGTTCACCTGAATTTCATTCCACATTTGTGTTAACTGCCATCGACAATGAGCCCAAGTCAGTTGGTGTGGCAGTCAACTCGACAGAGGGTAAACTCTGGAAGGACAACATGGTCGAAGAGATGGAATCCTTGTACAAGAATGAGACATGGGATTTAGTCAAGCTACCTAGTCGAAGTAATCTCACCGGTAGCAAGTGGGTGTTCAAGAAGAAGATGAATGCTACAAGTCAAGTCGAGAAGTTCAAAGATCGACTAGTAGCAAAAGGATATGCCCAAGTCAAGGGAGTTGACTTTGCATTTGATCTAGAGATAGAATAGATGTATGTGAAGACAATGTTCCTGCATGGGGACCTGGAAGAATAAATCTACATGAAAAAACATGAAGGATTTGTAGTAAAGGGCAAGCAAGAGTTGGTGTGAAAACTCAAAAGATCCTTTTATGGTCTAAAGCAACCACCAAGGATGTGGTACCATAAGTTTGACACTTACATTCTTAGTTTGGGATTTGTAAGAAGCAAAGTTGATCACTACATATATTCCAAGGAAGAATGTGGGTGTTTCATATATGTAGCTTTGTATGCCGATGACATGTTGTTGATTGGAAACAGCATGGACGCAATAAAGGAGGTGAAGAAGTAGTTATCCTCCAAATTCGACATGAAGGATCTCGGTGCAGCTAAATTCATTCTAGGAATGGAGATTAAGAGAGATCGAGCTGCTAGAAATCTCTGGTTGAATCA
>JASDQU010507250.1:9636-27482 GCA_032191745.1 Picea mariana
AGTGAGAAGGTCATGGAGACAGGGGAGAGTAAGGGAAGAATGACAAGGTCTAAAAAGCGATCGGACAAGATTTAAAAAAGGGTTACGGGGATACTGAGGAGAGGCGAGTGTTCCACGGTCAAATTTTATGTATCATAATTTTTGACTGCAAAATGTGTAAAACTGAAGAGATCATGATGGGGTAGTTCAATGGTCAGACAGACTCGTTCTCAGAAGCGAGGATTGAAGTTTTCATGAACGGACCAACCCGATGACGCGCAAATGACATTCCATGATGTTTGAAATTAGAGCTTGCTAATTGCATGCCTAGAAATAAGATCTTATATATAATTGGTAATTCCTAATTGCAAAGGAGCACAGGCACAGGAAACAATGACTAGTAATTGAATATTTCTTGAACTCGCCAAACTGAAGATCCGCCAAAGAAATTTGAAGAAATGGCGAAGTATGGAAAGTGGACAGACGAGCTTCAAAATGGGGTGACAATAGTTCCACAAACAACATGAGGACCCAACGGTTAAATTGTATTTCTCGAAAGTTTTCAGTGCAAAATGTATACCATGGAAGAGGGCATGATAGGTGGACCGTAATACAGAAGAGGGTATGATCTGAGTCCATTTGTAAATTTGTATATCGCGAAAGTGACAGTACTGTTTGCATGCCATGGAACAACAAAAGTCCAATCTAGAGCCCGCCTACTGAGAATTCACGGTCGGAGAAGTGTCTGGGTATGGAATGGGGAAGCGGTCAGTTGGTGTCATGATATAAGATCACGAATGCAAGTTTGAACCCACAATTCCTCCCACACGCACAACCATATATTTTCAAAAAAACGAATAAGTGACGAGAAAGATAAAGTTCAGGGAAAAGAGAAACGGATATTTGGCCAAGTATAGAAGACGGAAAAGAAGGACCAATATATTCACATCTATAACAGATATCCCCTTTTCCTCCCAAGATATATAGTTGGAAAGAAGTGCGAAGTTGGCGGGCACAGAAAATAGCGACCAGGAATATGATCTGCGAGTTTACTTGGTTCTTGGTTGTATGCTTCGTCTGTCAATTTGTATATCGCGGAATTTCGAGGCATTTTTTTAGCTAGCCAGCCCACAAGTCCGACTGTCAATTTGTATAGTGCGGAACTATGGGTGTTGTTTGTAGGACACATAACTATAGAGGAAATGATTTTCCCTTTAATATATCTTCTGTGGCGCAAATGTAGTATGGCTCGTTTTAGCACTTTTCTATCCGTAAACAAAGGCAATCTTGAGCCCACCAGCCTTGAAGCCCATGTGTCAATTTGTATATCGCAGAGCTTCGAATGTTGTTTGGAGGTCATGGAAAAATAGAAGTGCAATGTTGAGCCAGCCAACGGACAAGTCTGCCTGTCAATTTGTATATCACGAAACTCTAGGTGCTACTTGTAGGACACGAAACAATAGAGGGCCAATTTAAAGAAAGGGGAAGTGCTTGTTGGAAACACGTGAATACACCAAGCCATGCAGCAAGTTGTTTTGGGAAAAAAATGATTAAGTAACCAGGAAGAGAAACTATAGGGAATAAAAGAGTGGGAAAATAGAAAGGGGGAGGGAAGTTTTCGTAAGCGCGAATTGGTTTCAAGGAATCCTCATTGTTGCAAAACCATCATTTTCTACTAATTGTCAGCAAATGCATTGTTGAAGATTAGATTTTATTGCAACCTGTGTGTGTAAGTATGTTCTTGATACATCATTCCATGACTGTAACATATTAACTTAACTATTAAACTTCATTTTCTACTAATCGCCAGCAAATGCTTTGTTGAAGATTAGATTTTATTGGAACGTGTGGGTGTAACTGTGTTCTTGATACATTCTTCCATGACTGTAACATATTAACTTAAGTATTAAACTTCTTGCATTATGGGTTGTTAGAATTAAAACTTAATAACTACATGTCTAGAAACAAGAATGACGATTTTTCTGCAAGATTGTACATTGGTATTGCTATGTTCTATCTGCATTACGAATAGAATTGAACGTTGGTTTGAAATTGTGTGCAATCCATTTTTTGTTTGCATAAAAGGCTGGTGGATTGACATAGTACATTGTCATATAATTGTTAGATGTTCCATATTACAAAAAATAACCTAAGTAAACATAATATCGAAGAACTACGAGAGCACTGAACCATGCCAATGAGAACAGGCGTTAAATCCAAAAAAGAAGCAGTAACAAAGACTCCAAGGCAATTTTTTTTAATAGCAAATCCATTTAAAAAAAAGAAAAACATCGATTATTGTACATCCATCCTTAGAAATTGAACCTAGTTCTTCGGGCCAAAACATTGAACGTATCTGCCACAAACACAGGCACGGGATCCATAGTATGCAGGATCCTTGCAGTTTTCTCCTCGATGAATCATCATGTGGTGAAATTGATAGTTTTCAGAAGCTTCCCGTGAGGAAGAAGAAGAAAAACGTTGCAGGGAAAATGGAATAACCCTTAACTGAAATTTAGGACACAACTAGAAACTGCCTCTTCATAGTCGAAAAAAATTCAGGGACACAGGTTGCACGTGCAATTTCAGAGGCCCAAATTAGTCCATTCTGGGTGGAAGGAGATGACTAGTAGAAAAATGCCTTGCAGTAGCGAGATTTTTGGACCTGATTCTCGAAGAATTTAATTGCATATTCATAGAACAAGAAAGTAGTCCCGCAAGTGAATAATTTTTTGGCTTTAAATATATCTCTGGGAGCATCAACATATCATTTACTTACAGTGAAACTCTTTCACCTAGAACAGACTAATTTGGAACTCTGGAATTTCTACTTTTGCGTTGCAAAGAGGCTATTGCGTTCAACATCAGTTTCTTTTCTAAAAATCCTTTTTGTGTTGTCAGGACCACCATCACTGAGCTGGGAAGTTCCACCCATTATGGTTGATTTCAATTTGGGCGCATGAGTGGGAAGACTCTCTGCATTGCCAGCATCGCCCATCAGATCATCTTCTTCTGGCTCAGAATCCATGACATCAACCTCTGCGCCAGCCATCAATGCAACTGGGCAGGTTCTTTGAGCAGACAGGGTTGCCTTGGAATCCTTTGGCTTGAAATATATCTCTTGGTGTACCAAGGGACCATCTCCTTTTTTGCTCCTGGGCGGAGGGAGATGAGTAGTAAGAATATGCCCTGAAATAGTGGAACCTCTGGCCATTATGCCCGAATGTCTTTACTATATCTGGACAGAACTACTACCACAAGTTAACGAGAATTTTCATTTCCTCGAGACGATGTTTGAAATTAAAATTGGGGAGCGATAATATAAACCTCCACAAATTATGGTTTAATGTGTATCAATGGAATATCTCCTGAAGCCTTTCGTTGATCAATGACAATCTCCAGGGTTCGTGCGGAATGAGTTGTTACCATTACAACTCACTAATTGCATATTTAGAAAAAAGTGTGAAGGTTGTGGTGACGATGAAGAGAGATTAAGAATTAGAAATTTCTTAAAGGCGCCAACCAGCCAGCGCACAAAAATAGATTGCATCATGTTTGAAATGAATACTTGGAAAGGATAACATAATTCTGCACAAATCTTAGTTTAATTCGTAGTAATGACAAATATTCTCCAGACTTCTAGACATTAATGACAATCTTAACAGTTCCTGCAGGATGAACTACTAGCATTAAAGCTTAATTATTGCATATTTGGAAACAAGTACGAAGGAAGCGGTGATAGCAAATTGCGACGAAGCATTGTACATTTCATGCACCTGTCAATCCGCGAAACTGATTCTAAGAAATACCCAAGTATGGAAGTGGTCAAGCAAGTTACAAAAGAAAAAGGGAAGAAGATGTACCCAGGAGACGTGAAGGGACGATGGTCATATTGCATCGCAGTGACAGATATCGACCGCCAATTTGTCTGTCGTGAAATTTTGGCTGTTGTTTGTGCATAGGGGAACAACGACAACACAATTGCGAGAGGGAAATTTGTATATTTCTGAACTTCAGGTTCTGTATATGAAAGCATAAGACATTGGGAAAAAGGATGAAGCAACCAGAAAGAGAAATAATATGAGATGAAGGGGGGTTTGTTTGCTAATTTATAAATCGCGGAAGCTCGGGTGCTAGTTGCACGCGGTGGAACAATGGAAACACAATGTTAAACCCGCCTATGTAGGAACCTGCCTATGAAATAGGGAAGCGGTCAGGTTGGTGATATAAAAGTAATAATGGAAATCTGAAGACACAAATCCACCAAATCCCGCACCTAGAAATTTTCTGAAAAACGAGTAAGTAAAGAAAGGGAAAGAAGATAGAAAAGAGAAACTAGAAATTTTCCAAAAAATGAGTAATACACACTAAATATGTACTATAAAGTATGAACATGAGATGTTATAGAGGATGTATGGATTCCGCATTCCATACTTAGCCACTTTTTGGATCGTGGGTTCTCAGACTGGTGGGCTCTAAATTGGGCATCTATTGTTTTGTGGCCTACAAATAGCATCCAAAATTTCGCGATATACAAATTGGCCAGCGGACCTGTGGGCTAGTTCGATCAACATTGCAGTCCTTTTGTTTTGTGTCATACAAACAACGCTCAGAGTTCCGAAATATACAAATTGATAGATGGACTCTAGGGTTGGCGACCTCAAGAGTGCGATTGTTTACGGATGTTAATCCTTATTAACTATTTAACATTATCTAAAAACATTATTTTCAATACTAAATTATTAATATTAAATATTGATATTGTACAATTTAATTAGACAAGAAGGTTTGTACAATATGAAATGGGGAAGCGGTCGGTCGGTCGGGCTGGTGATATAAAAGTAAGTGAAATCTGAATACGTGAATCCGCCAACTTCCTTACCAAGAAATTTTCTTCGGGCTGGCGGGCTCAAAATTGGGCCTCTATTGTTCCATGAGCTACAAATAGCACCCAAGAGTTCCTCGATATACAAATTGACAGGTGGACTTGTGGGTTGGCTCGCTCAACATTTCATTTCCATTGTTCTGTGTCGTTCAAATAGCACTCGGAGTTCCGCCATATACAAATTGATAGATGGACTCTAGGGATGGCAGGCTCAAGCTTGCGATTGTTTATGGATGGTGATCCCTATCAACTATCTAACACTACCTAAAAAAAATTATTTTCAATACTAAAGTATTAATATTAAATATTGATCTTGTACAATTTAATTACATAAAATTATAAAAGGATGTGAAATATATTATTTCAAAGAAAAACCCGCGTATTCGGAAACTTGCGTTCCAAAATTTTTGTATAATATGAAACGGGCAAGAGGTTGGTCGGGCTGCTGATAAAAAAATGGGTGGAAATATGAACACGTGTATTCATCAAGTTTCACACCTAGAAAATTCCCCAAGAAACGAGTTGTGCATACCAAATATGTACTTTTATAAAGTATGGGCATGAGATGTTATAGAGCATGTACACATCCCACATTCCATACTTAGCCACTTTTTGGATCATGGGTTCTCAGGCTGGCGGGCTCAAAATTGGGCCTCTGTTGTTCCATGCCCTACAAACAACACCTAGAGTTCCACGATATACAAATTGACAAGAAGACTTGCGGACTATTTGAATTTTAAGGGCCTCGTGTTGATGTAATAACACAATTGGACTTGCGTCAGTTTATATTTGTTTCTTACAATATCAAATGGAGAAGCGGTCGGTTGGGCTAGTAATATAAAAGTAATTGAAATCTGAAGTCATGAATACACTAACTTTCGTAGCTAGAAGTTTTCCGAAAAATGAGTAATACATACTAAGTATGTACTCTTATAAGGTATGGACATGTGGTTTTTATAGAGCTTGTACGGATCCCCTATTCCATACTTGGCCACTTTTTGGATCACAGGTTCTTGGTCTGACGGGCTCAAAACTGGGCCTCTATTGCTATGTATCCTATAAATAGCACCTAGAGTCCCGCGATATACAAATTGACAGGAGAATTTGTAGACTGGCTCGCTCAACATTGCACTTCTATTGTTCTGTGTATTCCAAACAACATTAAGAGGAAACGAGTAATACATACTAAATATGTACTTCTAAAAATTATGGACATGATATTTTATAGAGCATGTACAGATCCCTCATTCCATACTTAGCCACTATTTGGATCACGGCTTCTTGGGCTGGCAGGTTCAAAACTGGGCCTCTGTTGTTCCATGCCCTACAAATAGCACCCACATTTTCACGATATACAAATTGACAAGCGAACTTGTGGGCTATTTGAATTTTAAGGGCCTCGTGTTGATGTGATAGCACAATTGGACTTGGGCCAGTTTATATTCGTTTATTACAATATCAAACGGGGAAGTGGTCGGTCAGGCTGGTGATATAAAAGTAAGTGAAATATGAAGTCGTGAATCTGCCAACTTCCGCACCTAGAATTTTTCCAAAAAACGAGTAATACATACTAAGTATGTACTCTTATAAAGTATGGACATGAAATTTTTATAGATCATGTACGGATCCCGCATTCCATACTTGGCCACTTTTTAGATTGTGGGTTCTCGGGCTGGCGTTATGAAAATTGGGCCTCTATTGTTATGTTCCCTACAAATAGCACCCACAATTCCGTGATATACAAATTGACAAGCGGACTTGCGGGTTATCTGGCTCAACATTGCACTTCTATTGTTCTGTTTCCTCCAAACAACACTCGAAGTTCCGCGATATACAAATTGACAAATAGACTCCAGGGTTGGCGAGTTCAAGATTGCCATTGTTTACGGATGGTAATCCCTATCAACTATATAACATGATCTACGAACATTATTTTCAATACTAAATGATTAATATTAAATATTGATATTTCACAATTTAATTACATAAAATTATCAAAGGATGTTAAATCACTTATTTTAAAAAAAATGAAGGAAACAAAAGAAAGTTTTTTAAAATTCTATCACCGCAAGCATAACAACGACCAACGAGAAATACATAGTAAATATGTACGTTTATAAAGTATGGACATGAGATTTTCTAGAGCATGTACGAATCCTTCATTCCATACTTAGCCACTTTTTCGATCGCGGGTTCTCGGGCTGGCGGGCTCAAAATTGAGCCTCTATTGTTCTGTGTCCTACAAATAGCACCTAGAGTTCCGTGATATACAAATTGATAGGCAGACTTGCGGGCTATTTGGCTCAACATTTCACTTCTATTGTCCTGTGTCCTCCAAACAACACTTAGACTTCCGCGGCATACAAATTGACAGAAGGACTCTAGGAATGGAGGGCTCAAGATTGCGATTGTTTACGGATGGTCATCCTATCTAACATTATCTAAAAACATTATTTTCAAATACTAAATTTTTGATATTAAATATTGATATTGTACAATTGAATTACATAAAATTATCAAAGGATGTTAAATCGCTTATTTTAAAAAAAATGAAGGAAACAAAAGAAAGATTTTTAAAATTCTATCATCGCAAGCATAACAACAACCAATTTGAAATTTGAGGGTCTCTTGTTGATATGATATCACAATTCCACTTTGCACTGTATATATTCGTTGATTTCAAATTATTCTAGGAGATTAATTTTACCAAGTTCATCGATTAAGAAAAAATGCTAAAACAACGACCAATTTGAATTTTAAGGGCCTCTTGTTGATACGATAGCACAATTTCACTTCACACATTATATATTCGTTGATTTCAAATTATTCCAAAAGATTAATTTTACCAAGTTCATCGATTAAGGAAAAATCATAAAACAAGCCACATACTACATTTGCGTTATAATGCCATAGAAATTATCAGGTGGATTTGCAGGCTAGCTGGCTAAAAAATTCATTTCTATTGTTTCGTGTCCTCCAAACAACAGTCGGAGTTCCACGATATACAAATTGACAAATGAAGCACACAACCAAGAACCAACTAAACTTCAAATAGGCCGCAAGAAAGATCCCACAAGGTTCCATAGAGCATGACACATCGACCTTTGCATCAAACAATTTGATATACAAAGAAAAGACGTCGCCGCATTGATTTTCTCTTGCATCTGGTATATGTTCCCAGTAGAAAATAATCGGGGCCATAGGATATATGGGGTTTGCTGCCATGCTTCCCATTTTTTGGACCGAACAATCTTATGTGCATGCAATCCCAAGTAGCCGAGTCCGACGAACATTCATTTGGATGTTGAAGAAATATTACAGAGACACATGAGGTATTTTCGTTTCCTGCCAAAGTTTGATATATATATTTTTTCCCCTTCTTCAGCTGATATAAAAAATTGCATTGTCCTCATTTAAGGTGGGTTTGTTGTGTATCCGAAGGTCCCGCAACATGTAGACACTGCTTGCCTTTTTCTGTAGATACGTTTCATATGACAATTCTGCCAACTTTGGAAGCACATTTTGTAACAGAGGCTTCCTAACCGTACAATGCACATTTGTGTTGCCCATGGTTCGGATGGAAACATTGAAACAATGTCCATATATATAGGGATATTTTTCACTGCATCGTAGACAATCAATCATATCATCACTTATCAAAGCAAAGGAAAAAGTAGGTGAGTTGCATTTCGCACATATAGGTTCAAAGGGGGTCGAGTACACATTAGCTGCAACTAAAACACCTTCAACATGGGAACGTGAGCATAGGAATTAATACATTGAACAATATAATACACAACTGCACCCCCCCCTCCCCTTAAAAGAATAAAAATAAAATAAAACAGGCCGCAGAAACTTGTTGAAGGCTATTTGTATAAGCAAAGTGAGGATGATTTTGTGGATGTATACGCACAATAGTTGTAGAGATAGGTAGTTTCTTCAGATCCTATAATATATCTTCTCGCAACTCTATTACAAACGTTCCTTGGGTTGTTTGAAATATCCTTTCTCTAACATCCCTTTTCTTTGTTATATTTTTGAAGAGCATAAGTGGAATCTGCCCTTTATGCAATTGCTGCTCCATTGATGAAAAACAATTTGAATACGTATCGAACAATTGTAGCTACAACATGGAACAATGCAATATTTGAGTAACTTAGCTGAGATACATGCACATGCGAAAGTAAAGGACAAAACTGAATATGAAAAGCGGTACCATTGCCTTGTCACTGTCCAAATATTCATCCTTTATATGGAGAATGTGTTGAGAGCCAAGTTTTCTCTCTAGTGTGATAGTTGCGTCAATAGTTCTGATTGGGTAAATATCAGTGCTCTGTGCAAGCTGGCTGATAGTCGAGTCTGGGATGAAACTATATTCTGAACAAACAACGAAATTTTTTTCCACAATACTTGTTTCGTTGAGCGAAATAATTCGATCACAATCACCACGGTCATATACTATTTTGGGAAATGTATTAAAATTTGTAATGGATATCCCATTACCTGGTAATATCTTTTCTACATGTTTCTGTACAAGTTGTGGAGGAATAGTCAGTGTCACTATCATCATGGCCTCCTTGTCTCAGCACACATAATGGATCTAGTTTTGTTTGCCTTGTCCAAGTAGGTATTATAGATGACCATTATTTCCTCGACGAACACTTGTCAATTTTGGCGGTTGTTCAAGCCCTCTATTGATAGTACTTTGGATGTTACAACTCTAGACCTAATGACAATGTTTTAACAGGAAAACTAAAGTGAATGGTAGTGTGCATTTTTTTTTTTTGTATTCTTCTTTCACTGGCATAAATATATAAGTACATGCATAGCTTCGATGAACTATGGAGCCCGATTTTTGCAACCACACCTCTTAGTCTGCGGAACATGCGACACGTTTGGCATCTCGCTTGTACTTGTTGATACTCCCTGTGAACTGCAAACCATGTATTGCAGATGACATCAACATATTCACCATGCCATAGATGAATATATATCTGACGATATTTGTTTGGTAAACATAGTAAGAGAAGAGCGTATGCATATTTACCTTTGGCCTTGTCAGTCTGCTGATGTCCGGGATGACTGACTGCTCATGCCCATGTCATTAGTCCAACTTTTTCTGATGCAAGCATGTGCAGATGAACATCAGGACTAAAAAATCATATGCATTGTATACTGTCCATCAGAAGGACTAAATAACCATAAAATTGTATGCATTTGATTTTTTTAACTAGAAAAATGTTTAACAATAAACAGGGCATGAAGGCGGGGCACCACGACCAATCTGTATATCGTGGACCCCCAGAAGCCAGGGGAGAAATCTTGAACCTACCAGCCCGACACTCACAATTGACAAAGTGGGTAACTATGGAATAAGGTAAAAGCATGACCATATATGTGAAACTGTTTGTCTGCCAATCGACGCACCAAGGCATTTTCGGAAAGAACACTAAGCAGATGAATTAGAAAACAAAAGGGATAATAGAAAATGGAAAAAGTAGAAATAGGGATGGCAGAAAGGCCCATTGGTTCCAAGCCATCGTTTTCAAGTCTAATATTATATACCCACATCGGGTTTGTATATTTAATTTATCATCACAATTGGTATACCTTTTAAAATATTGTACAACAGAACCCTCTGCTGTTTCACAAAACAATTATCTTCCTTTCCAACCAACCTATTTTTTCCAAGGTAGCAATGTCGAATATGCAATGGAAAAGAAGGCAAGTTAGTATGAATATAGACATCTAAAAGAAAGAGAAACAGATCTATTTACCCACCAAAGAGTCCATTGTCCTCTCCAACCATTCAATTTGTTTAAATGCAAAAATGTAGTGAAAACACAATGAACATGAAGTAGGTTAGTATGTAGGAAGGCATGTAATGAAGATAACTTATAATGAAGACAGACATGTAAAAGAAAGAGAAATAGGGCTATTTACCTGTGAAAGAGCCCATCGTTTAAATGTAGCAATGCAGTGAAAACACAATGGACATGAAGAAGGATAGTATGTAGGAAGGCATGTAATGAAGATAAGTTACCATGTAGGAAGGCACACAACATGTACATATAATAAACTAGGTGAACACATATACAGATAATAAATGAAATACTAAACAACGCAATATGAAATAACAGTACAAGCATGCACCTTTCTATATCCTCTTGAACCAATGTAGTCAAGACTCTGTCGTTTTCTCCAGCTATTCTTTTTTTTTGAATGTCGGAACACACAAAATACAATGGACATGAATGGAAGCTGGTATGCACCGGAGAAAAAGAAATATGTACATACAGTAAAAGAGACTCAATGAATAGTCTAAAATATAGGTAGAAACATGAACCTTTGTACTTCTCCATCTATAGCTGCAAATGTGTAATTTTTTTCCCCTACCCAAGATATATTACAAGCCACAAAATATCACAAAATTGCATGGCTGTAGCTAAACGATTTCTGGTTTTCTGTGGAAAATTATCCAGATATGGTTCCACCAATGGAAATATGTGTTCTTTATCCTCTACACAGACTCCTATGCCCACGATACAAGATTTTTGTTTTCCATGGAAAACTACCTAGACATGCTTCCATACATTGAAATATAATCTTGCAAAATCTTTGTTGTACATATCATATCTTAAGTACAACACAAATTGTATTGTGCACACACTAGTATATGTAGAGGAAAAAGAACATGTAATGTCATATGGGAACATATGACCATACATGGTTTATAAATGTAGCCTGCATATGCTTTATTCTAACAAAAAACCAACGGATATTGCAATTTCACATGTAATTCTCAAACAATTTTGCATGCAACTATTTTCTTTCATGGCAACATTGAAGCACAAGAAAAATATCACAACAGAACATATATTGACCTCCGTAGACAGGGAAAATAACACAACTACATTTCGACTCGTGGGTGCAGGGGATGAACACTGTAAAGCGCCCCCCCCCAAAAAAATAATAATAATAATAAAAAAACAACTCCAACCACTGGTGGTGGACCCCAACCCTGCAAGGTCGAATCAAACAAAATAAAACAGCAAGCACCAAACCATCGAGAAAGAATGAACATGATGAAATACACCCCCCGGTCCCCAAAGCATAAACCTGAGCCAAACAAACACAACCAGCAACCCACGAACCAACGAACCAGCAAGAACCATCGAACCAGTAAACAACGTATGTATCTCCAATGATTACAAAACTATAGCCAAAGCACAGAAGGAATTGGAAACATACAATGACCATGCCACTACAAATAAGAAAACATTCATACTTGCAAATTGCAAAAACAACAAACAAGGAATAGAAAATGAAACTATGGCATGGAAACTTACTTAGAAATGATGAAATACAGAAGTGCAGGTCGAATCACGAACAAAACAACAAGAAGTAGCAACAGGCGAACCAATGAAGAAGAAGCACTCACCGAACCAGTAAACAATGTATGTAGCTTCAACGATGATGAAATTGCATTACGAAGGTAGAAGAAGGATGAAACATACAATGCCTATTCAACTGGTGGTGGACAACAACACTATGCAAAATCACTGCAACATTGTATGGAATACTTCGAGGAAAAATGTACTCTGATAAGCATATTCAGATAAACATTTAAGGCTATCAGGCTGTCTAAGGACCTTGCGGTATGAAAACATTTAAGCTGCCAGGATTTTTGGAGGACCTCGCATCATGTAAACATTTAAGCTGTCAGGCCTATTGAAGCATCTCAAAAAAAGTGTCAATACATTTCAATACAAATACATGCAGCAAGGATGTTATAAACTTTGGAATTCTTAATCACTATAAAGCTTGGATATCAAAACATTTCAATATGATTAGTACAAATAAAAACTTAGGGATATATTCAGCTGGAAAAAAATGCTAATACAAACATTCGAACTAATGCTAGCATTAATCCACCTTCAAGCAATACACAGGAAAAATATATCATTCAAAAAGACTGTATACGATAAAAAGTTTGGATATGTTGCCATATAAAACATTGGGAATATTGAAGCCGCCAATAAGACCTCCAATCTCTTATCCAATCAGATCACTACATATATGGTACTTTTTATTATATAAAAATGTATGTTTTTAATTCCCTAGCTCCAACAATAGGTATTTTGCAAATATTTCTGGTCAAAGGACAAACTAATATGTAGTCAACAAATTATCGATCGCTATAGTCCTTCTATGCCTACAGTAGGTACTAATAATAGAGATGGAGGGCGGTTTTGTGTATTTGATGTAGTTCAATTGAAAGGGTTTCGTTCAGAGTTCCGGTGGATAACCCTTCTCCATAAGAAAGGGAAAATTTGTTTGTTGGGCTGTATTTGTATTTCTCCATTCCAATCAATGATGATGGAAAATGGGGCACATCCTCATTTCCTGGCCTTAGTGAGCAATTAATGGCATCAAACACACTCTTTGCCTCTTCATATATTGTCTCCTTTCCCTGAGGCTCAGGAAGCACATAATTTTCTCACTGCATCCTCACGTCGGCCATTGGAATTCCTCTTCCACCTCACAACCCTCCAGATGCGTCTATGGATAAATTCAAAAGGCAGCATGAATTAGATTTCAGGCAAAAGAACAAAGTTGAGGAGGGAAAAATGAACAACAGAGAACAACACAAAGGAAAAAAGTGCCACAAATTCCAACTCCACATCATCCTCTCTGTACAAACAATCACAACTCAATGGAGGAAGAGGAATATCCAGATGTCGATCACCGCGGCCGGTATTTGATCCCCAAACCAATGATAGCATTTACAAAACCTCCACCAACGGCCCCAGTTTGCCTCCTGATGATGGGTGAGCTAAAAGAAGATGGTGACTTGGCGGTTGGCCTACTTTATGTGTAAGTTCAAGATAAGGAGGATAGTCCCGACGACACCCTCCTATTGGAGACCATATTCAAAATAACATATAAACAATTCCCGTCCATACTTCTCCATTTCAAAACACTCTTCTCCAAATTTTCCAAAGGTTTTAAAAAAGAATGATTCTGGAAATCTAATCACAAATATCTATTAAATTAACCTATACCCATCTAAATCCATGTTTGATATGATATATTTCGTAAATTTTCCAAAATCATAACATCTATTCATTGTCATCCAATTGATTGAACATCCAACGATGTCATGTAACATGTGTTTCCTCCTAAGAGGTCACAAGTTCAAATCTAGAGGGGGTTAGGGTATGTATACCTCCGTAGACTTTATCAATCAAATCACTGGGCGGAGGGGGTCCCTTGTCCCACAAACAAGGGGGTCTCATACACCAATTTGGTGTCTGACTTGTCCGTGACCTTACAAATAGATTATTATTATTATTAGTATTATTATTTTAATGTTTTCTGTGTGTTCTTTGTTTTCGTATTTTTTTTAAGATATTATGTTTTCTAAATTTTCTTGAAAAACAATTTATTATGTTAGAAATACTAAAACAAATTGTAAAAAAAAAACTGAATAGGATAGAAACACTAAAAAAATGTATTTCATAGCAGGTCATGGAACTACGCATAGAAGCAATGCCCTCGTCCTCTACAAGAAGTTCCCATTTTCCACTGAGGCATAGGATTTTGTCTATGTATAGTATGTGTTTTATTGATTAGTGGCTAGTTGTAGATTTTAACCTTATATTGATGCATCACAAATATTTGCTTTGTAAATTAAATCTACATATATGTTGTAATTAAATATTTATTTAATCATTCAAATAAATAAAAGGAATTTAAGGCATAATTCTCTTGGCCTTTAAAAGTTTTGAGATTGAAATGGATATGTGTTAGTTTATACATATTTTGTTTTTAAGGGAAACTTGTGTAGGGTTCTTTCTTTATCTCTAGATATTTAGTTCAAGGGAGGAGATCCCTCCCTATTTTCCCCTTGAATATTCAGTTGAGGACTTAACCACTAGCCACAATAGCAATTGGTAACCTAATAGGACTTAGTTTGACTTGAATCTTAGTGAGAATAAAATTCAAGACCTCACTACTAATTTGTTAGGGACCTAACCCTTCACGTAGGTAGAATAATATATTTCCATGTAATAAAGACCAATATTAATAAGGCCTAGCAATAAGGAAGAATAAGTCAAATGTAAGAAGACCTAATAGAAGCTTCCACTTCTAGAATGATCTTCCTCTATATTGTTATTTTGGATAGACATATTTAGTATAAATAGGAGTAGAGGGTATGAGAAGTTTTGTCTTGGATATTATTGTAATAGAGCTCTGCTCTGGTGGAGGTTGCCCCCTAGAAGAGGCAAGTGAACATTTCTCTCAGTAATCAAAGTGCTATTTCTAGTGTTATTTTGGTATTATTTTGGTGTTGTTATGGTCATATCATTGTTTATCTGCCATTTCTAGCTAATTAATTTTGTTTTGCATACTATTTTATATCTGGAATATTACAAGTAGTATCAGAGCACCTTCCTTGGCATAAAATTGTGGGTCAATTTTTCTTTTTCAAGGTAAAGACGTATTTCAACGTATTAAACTACAAATATTTTTCGTTACGCGCATAAACCCGTGGTCGGGGATTCATACACACAAGAAATACAAGTGGTACTGAAGCACACATATGTTGGCCACCCTTGTAACCCCTATTGGTACCCCTTCGAGTGGTAGCACATCAGGCAACACCTGTATACGTATCAACCTAGATCTTCTAAAGCCCTCCATAGTTAAATCAATCGGCCTCTTGACTACTATAGTGCCACCGAGAAAAACACTCGGGAATATACTCTCTAGTACCTGGGTAGTCGGGTAGTACGACTAAGGGCATGGTCTAGCCTCCTTAGTTGGTGCCCTGAGATATTGGGTCGAGTAATACTGTTGGACCATGCACATATATCAGAGAGCTATAGAACAGGGAAAATCCTTGTCTATAGAACCCTTGAATACCCTAACCCTTGGGACAAAAACAAAAAATAGAACATACAAGATCTATTGCCACGTAATTGTGTCTCCTGCATTCGGGTTGCGAAATTACTACACATTTCTTCCTATTAAGCATTTGGGCATTTCGTCACTGTAGTATTATTCAGATCGGAGTATAAATCTGTAGGGGTAAAAAAACAATGGATCCTATTGGCACCATTATTTGATACCTATCTCGTTGGATTCCTCTCTTCGCCCTTATCGCAGTCATACCTATCATTTTTCAGCAAATTGTTTTTCTCATGGCCCAACCCCCTTCCAACACCCTTATTTGGGATTTACCCCATTATATTCCCCTCATCGCCCTAATCATGGTGATACACTTTAACAATAACCCATTTTCTATGTGGTCCCACTCACCCCTTGTTGTTTTCCCTCTTCATCATGGCCCACACCTATAGCTAAGACTTGGAAACTCACTTCAATTCCTTGTACTCTAATTTCACAAAAACCCAACAAGAAGTGAGATAATTCAGTGCCAATGTTTCCACCATCAATAAAAACATGCATTCCTCCATCGACGCAAAAATGGAGGACATCAAACAGGACCTCACTACCCAGCTTGAATCCTTCAATACCCAATTTTCCTCCTTCACTACGATGATCTGCCCCAAGTTGCATATCCCTACAAATATTCCCTCATCTGACCCACCTTTGCAACCCGAAGGTGAATCTTCCCCCGATTCCCATAATTTTCAGCCCCATCACTTTCAGTGTGACCTACACCTTCCACGTGTGGATGTGACCAAATTTGATGGCTCAGATCCCACTAGCTGGGTAACTCAAATGGAACATTATTTCTATTTGTATGGCATTGTAGATGAGTTGGCCAAACTCCGGTATGATTTTCTCCATCTAGATCAAGAAAATTAGCAATGGTGGAAATGGATAAAAAATGTCTGCCAAGGGTATGTGGCTTGGACACATTTTGTGGCAGATATTTATGAACACTTTGACATGACACCAACCATTTAGGTCGTTTGACAAAGTTGAAACAATCTGGCATAGTGGAAGACTTTATAGACTCTTTTGAGCAAATGGCTTTCTGTATAGAGGGAATGTCTGATGCTTTTTTCCGATAATGTTTTATCAGTGGCCTCAAGGATGATATTTGTGCCCATGTCCTCATGGATCGGCCTTAGAGTTGGGTGGACACTACTAAAAGAGATAAGAAATCACAACAAGTTGTCTCTTCTCAAAACAAAAAACCCTCCTTTATTCCTCGCACTAAACCAATCACTCCCACTCCTCCTTCTACTCCACTAAAGATCTAGAAATTGAACAGGTAAGAAATGGATGAATGCCAACTCAAAGGCCTTTGTTATAATTGTGATGACAAATATTTTTCTGGGCACAAGTGTAAGGAACAAAATATTTTTCTGGCCATCTTGGAGGATGTTTCGGAAGATGATGTTGAGGCTCCCCTTTTGGCTGTTTCACCTGAGCCCATTGACCTGACCCCTCCCTTTGACCCTCCCAAAGTTGAAGCGATCATTTTCCTGAATGTTCTCACTATCTTCTCTGCTCCCCAAACCCTCAAGCTAATTGGTTACATTAATCATAGGAAGGTCATCATTCTTGTTGATAGTGGAAGCACTCATAATTTTATTCATCGCAGTATTTCCCAAGAAACTAATTGCTATATTTGTGTCGTCAATGATTTTCAAATCATGATTGCCAATGGCGGGTCCATGAAATGTGGCGGGAATTGTGAAAATGTGTGTCTTAAAATTGGTTAGTACCACATGAAATCTCATATGTTTGCTATCAATATGGGCGGTTGTGACATTGTGTTGGGTGTAGAATGGCTAAGGACTTTGGGTCCCATTCTCATGGATTTTAAGGAATTAACCATGCAATTTGACCAGGAGGGACAATAATATAAATTCCAAGGCATCATCGGCGGTTCCCCGGAGATCATAATTTCCCATCGCATGGAAAAGATGATCGAAAAAGGTCATTCTGGAATTATTTCACAACTTCATGCCATTCAAGTCACCAAGACACCCTTTGTGCC
>JASDQU010507251.1:8971-19226 GCA_032191745.1 Picea mariana
TGTGGATCAACAAAACTTTAAAGAAGGGAAAAGAAAACAAATATCACTGCAGATCAGTGATGGACCATTGGGCTATGGAATTATAAATAGTCTGCTCAATGAAGGCATTTAAGCTCCTTATCAAACAAAATATTTGTATAATGACGAAGAGAGAATAAGAGAATAACATAAAGACAAATGTTCGCTAAACAAAGATCCTCTCTGCAAAGAGAATTTAGATGTGTCTGAACAATAACAATGATAAATAGGAAACCTTATAGCAAATCCTATACCGCATCAGGAATCTATTAATCAAAGGAAAATTTTAATCCTTAAAATCCGCAATATGTTCAAACAAGATGAAGAATAAAACAGAGAACATAGAAGACAAATCTGATGAAACAACTCATATGAATCTTCAATAACAATACAATTTACAGCTACATGCCCCTCCGACTTACAAACTGAAATATACAATCATAAACATTTCTTAAAACTTCCTCCGGTCTTGGGCCGAACCCCCTCCTCCTAGACATATAATTCATCTGATGTATTTATAATCAAAATAGTCGACGTGTCTTGCTGCTTGGGAACCTCCTTTCCAGTGTCGTGTGTCTTCTCTTGTCTATCATGTTCCTTTTGTCAGAAGGAAACCCTGGTTAGTATGGGCATACAAGAGAAACTGCCCTTTGTGGTACTTCGGGTTGACAATTTCCTGTCTCCTCGGCTAGACCCCCCATGCTTCCATTTAAGGGGGGAGTCGATTGTTCAACCACCAATCCTTCTTTCATTAACTAACTTCCCTTTAGGATCAGGATGAGGCCATACACCTAGCTTATTGCCACGCGCTGCTCTTGGATTGGGCCCTATATAAGCATGTGATTGTAGAAGTTGCCAAGGGTGGTTTGCGTCTGCACTGCTTCCACCCCCGAAATTCACCACCAACTACCACGTAGCTCTTTTTCTATACCATGGTTTCAATTGCTGGACCGCTCTAGAAATTTATCGTTCGAGCATGTTCCGTCCCCGCAATGAAGTGTGGCCGTCGATTTACTGCAATATGTGATCTGGGTAACCCAACTTTGGTGTTTGGAGCTTTGAATGATGAGCAAGAATATCTCTCGAAGTACTTTATTTCGGTTGACATGGAAGCCTCTCATTACTTTAGGACTTCGGGCTTCGGGCGCTTAGACGCCGAAGGTATCAATTTCTCTAAATGGCCGAATGGCCGAATAATGGAATTATTTCAAAGATCTTCGGCCTCGTTGATTTGAGATCAACGGTCCACAATTACTTTGGGAGTTCAAGCTTCGGGCTTTTTCAGTGCATAGCTCCTCCAATCCTCCAAAGTGTTGTATCTCTGAAGTGAGATATCTGCTTCCACGTGTCCTCTTGTTTTGGATGACATAGATTCACTTCGGGAGTTTGAGCTTCAGGATATTTCTTCTACTTGCTCGCACAATCCTCCGAAGTACCGAATTTCCGAAGTGTGAGATCTGTCGATGTGTTTCCTCAGCCTTCAATGGCTTATATTTACTTTGGGACTTCGGGACTTTTGGACGTTTGGATGGAAATCTCCCGAAGTAACTTTCTTTTGGTTTACATGGCAACCTATCGTCACTTCAGGAATTCAAGACTTCGAGACTTCGGGATGTTTGGATGGAATTCTCCCGAAGTCACTTTCTCTTGGTTGACGTGGTAGCTTCTCGTTACTTCGGGGCTTTGGGAATTAGGGGCTTCTGTCTAGTCGTTAATCCTTGCGCGACTTTTAAATTTCGATTGTCTGAGAGCCGCTAATCTAAACTGCACATGGGATCTCCACTGTTGAAAATCGAACTTGCTTGTTTGCTTGTATTTCAAGCTCGAAATGCACTACTCTGAAAGCTATATTTTTCTCATGGATTTTTCTTGTGCATACAACATACTTGACCGGCCTGACTTTATCAACCAGAAGAGGAAAAACTTATAGGAAGGTATGCAGAAAAGAGAGAGACTCGACCAAGGTGTAGACACAGGTTTTAACAATAACTATACATGACCCATGACAACTTTATGTGCTAACAAAACCAACAAAGAATTCAAATTGAATGCCAACATAAGAGATTTCAATATGGGGGATATTATACTAGACTTAGGATATGAAGTCAATGTTCTACCAAAGAAGGCTTGGGAAGCTATGGGAGAACCTCGACTACATTTTCACTTATTCAATTGAAATTGGAAAATCAACACATAGTGGTGCCAGTTGGTAGATTGAAGGGGATTCTAGTAGATATAGATGGTGTGCGCACCATGGCAGACTTTGAAGTCATTGACATAGTAGACAATACTTCGCCATATCCATCTTTGTTGGGCCTGGATTGAGATTTTGATAACCAGGTTATTATCAATTTGAAGACAAGGAAAATGATATTTGAATCAGGGGAGTATAGAGTTATTATGCCATTGGATCCCTCAGAAGGAGGAAGGTATGTGTAACCTGCAACAGATAATATTCTTACAAAAGATGTGAATCATCTATACAGAACTACCGTGCGTGAAGAGGATTATATCAACCCACCTGCAGATGACATTCTTAGTTGGAGGAGTATTAATTCTTGTGCTTCAAACTCTAACACAGGACTAGAAAATTGGCAGCAACGACTACATGAATTATCTACTAGGAGATGCGCTAGAATGATGCGCATGCTGAGATGGGTTGGTAAAGAGGTAAGAGAACCTCCTACTTTTTATGGTTTGAATGATTTAGAAGAATTTTTAATGAAGTATGAGGTACAGGTTATGGAAAATAAAAGATTACCAATGTTAAACATTGCTTTACAAGATACACCTGCAAGATGGTGGAGTACACACAAGGAAAAGATCAACCACTGGTTTCAATGCAAAAGGTTATTGCACATCCGATTTGGTGCAAAACATGAACATAGATATGAGGAGAAATATGAGGGATCTGGACAACCTCAAGAACATGTAGAGAAGTGCATAGTTCAATGGAGATTAGTACCACCAGAAGAATGTCCACACCATTTTATTCACACACTAGAAGACATTCCAAAAATCTGGTACACAAAATAGGAACAACACAGAGAAACTGCTAACTGGGAAGAGATACAACAAAACATTGTAGTTACATTTTCCTTTGAGCATGATAGCCCATAGATTGATATAGCACTGAAAGTGGTAAGAGACAGGATATTCAAAGAACCAGAATTTGAAATTGTCCCAACATATCAGAAGTAGGCTAAACAGACAGTTAAATAATTGCTACACTGTTATCACGTCGCAGAAGAAGAAGATCCAACAGAAGATAATCCATGCAACATACAAATCCCAGAAGTAGAAGGTGAAAGGGATGTAGAAGGTCCCAAGTTAGATTCAGAAGATTATTCTACACCATTAAAGATTAAGAAGGTCAACATTGGAACTACAAAAAACCCAAAGATGGCCAGTATTGGAGATTATTGGGATAATCAAACAATAGAGAGGATCACATAATTACTGTGCAAATACAATGACTTATTTCCATAAACATTTCAGAGATGAAGGGATTAGTAGGAGATCTAGGAAACATGAAGTTACCTTTGAAGCCAGAAGCAAGACCTATCAGACAAAGGCATTGCATTTTGAATCCAACATACACAAAGAAGGCGAAGGTAGAATTTGACAAGATGCTAGAAGCTGGTATTATAGAACTTGTAGAAGAGTCAGAATGGATAAGTCCTATGGTGGTGCAGGAAAAAAATTCAAGGAGGGATAAGGATTTGTGTAGATTTGAGAAAATTGAATGATGCTTGCCTACATGATCCTTTTCCTACCCCATTTACAGACGAAGTTTTGGAGAATGTAAGGGGATAAGAAGCTTATTCTTTTACAGATGGATTTTCAGGTTATCATCATATAAGGATTGCACCTAAAGATAGACACAAAAATAAATTTGATACAGAGTGGGGTTCATTTCAATATACAGTTACACCATTTGGATTGAATAATACACCAACCAATTTTTCAAGTAGTGACATCTTTTAAAGACTTTATTCATAAGTTTTTGGAGGTTTACTTGGATGATTGGACAATGTTCAGTTTGTTGAAGGATCATGTTGAAGTATTAAGAGTAATGTTGGACAAATGCAGACAGTGTCAGATCTCATTAAATATTAAGAAATGTATTTTCAGTGCACCTTTTGGGATTTTGTTAGGGCATGTGGTGTGTAAACAAAGTCTACTAGTTGATCCTGCTAAAATTGTTGTCATAGTTAACTTACCACCACCAAAGTCAGTGTGCCAATTGAAAAGTACATTGGGCCATACATGATATTACAAAAAGTTCATAAGAGGATATGCACATATTACTGCGCCAATGGAGAAGTTGTTGAAGAAGTACACTAAGTATCAATGGAATGAGGAATGTCAACATAGTTTGGATATTTTAAAAGAGAAGATGGTTACTACGCCATTTTTAGTATTTCCAGATTGGGCTAAAGAATTCCATGTGCATGTGGATGCATCTGCAATAACATTAGGAGCAATATTAACCCAACTAGCAGCAGGTGATATAGATCACCCTATCACATTTGCAAGCATAAATTTATCAAACTCAAAACAAAAATATAACACTACAGAAAGGGAAGGATTAACAATGGTGTATGGTTTGCAGAAACACAAACATTATGTATTAGGGAAACATTTCAAGATGTTTACAGATCATTCAACTCTGAGGTATTTATTCAATAAGCTAGTGTTGGGGGGAAGAATATGCAGATGGCTACTTTTGTTTCAAGAATTTGATTTTGAAGTAGTGGTAAATCCTGGAAGATTGAATGCAGGACCATATCACTTATCTAGGATAACTAATGGAGAAGAACTAGTAACTTGGAAGAGAAATTTCTAGATGGACAATTTTTTAAGTACAGATAGTTGATGAGTATTTTGCTAACATTATTGAGTACATGATTTGCACCGAGAAAAATTACTATTGTGTGGAAGAAAAATTTGGTGGTCAGAGCTGCAAATTATCAGTTGATTGTAGGTCATTTATACAAAATTGGAGCAGATAACATCTTAAGGATATGTGTGGTGGAGCATGAAAGGCCTATTATTTGGTAGAGGCACATGAAGGGATTGTTGGAGGACACTAAGCAGGAAAAGATACCACACGGAAGGTATTGTGCACATGATTATGGTGGCCAATAGTTCACAAGGATTCAAAGAAATACCGTCAAAAGTGTGATGTTTGTTAGAGAGTTGGGAAGTCGTCCAGGAGGGATGAGATGCCATTGAGAACCCAAGTAACTTTACAAGTTCTTGATAAATGGGAAATAGATTTTGTAGGTCCAATTAACCCACCAGCGAGAAGATCAGGAGCAAGATATATTATTACAACGACATAATACTTGAACATATGGGCTAAGGCAGCACCAGTGAAGGATTATAGCGTAGAGACTGCAACATGCTTTCTATTTGAACATGTAGTGACAAGATTTGAATGTCCAAGAATATTGACGAGTGATCATGGGACTCACTTCATCAATTGTACAATTGAGGCAATGCTTGAAGAGTTTAAGATATATCACCAGAAGAGAACGCCTTATCACACTCAAGTAAATGGAAGAGTGGAAGGCTTCAACAAGATTTTGGAGAATGCCTTGACAAATATTTGTAATTTGAACAGAGATGCTTGGGATTTGAAGGTACCAACAATACTTTGGGCCTATAGAACTACCTGCAAGAAGCTAACTCGGAAGGCACGCTTTAGATTGGTGTATGGACAAGAAGAAATAATACTCTTAGATTATTTGATACCAAGTCTGTGCATTACAAAAATTACAGATATGACGAAAAGAGCACAACACAGGAAATATTGACTTAACTGATGGAATTAGAAGAGGGCATAATCATGGAAGGTTTTGATCAAGAGGTATAGAAAGCAAAGGATAAAGCATGGCATGGTAGACATATCAAGAAGAAGAAATTTAAGGAAGAATATATGGTTCTCCTCGACGACAATAAGTATTTTCAGCACCAAGGGAAGCTTAGAATGCATTGGCTATAGCCATATCAGATAAATTCTGTCAGATATGGAGGTGTCGTAAAAATGCAAGAGTTAGCAGGAAAGGAAGTTCAAGGACTAGTGAATGGTAGTCGACTGAAACTATACAGGGACAATCGACCCACTAACCTTCAATAGTTGTAGTGCAGCAAGTATACTTGTACATATTTTAAATAGTAGGAGCCAAAAGAAGAAAAGGAAAAAAAAAACTAAAAAAATAAAGAAAAAGTCAAAAAGAAGTAGTTAAAAAAATAAGTGATAGATAGATAGTCGGGAATGACAGTGCACACCGAATAGAAAATGGGTGTGACATAATTCATAACACTGTGCGCAAGAAACATAAACATTGGGTGATAGGACGAAGATTAACCGAAAAAGTGGAAAACAGATGCACAGAAATGAACAAACACGTCAAAACATTAATGACAGAGTTTATAAAAATGGAAAAGCTCCATAGTTCAACACTTCGTGATTCCTGAGCAGCAAAGAACTTAAGAGCGTATACACAGGGTGATTGAGCAAGAGAGATAGTCATTCGTACACAAGACAAGCAAGATGGCACCCCCTAAGGTTGGCGCTCTTGGACGTTTTGTAAGGATGACCCGACAAACAGGGAGGAAGAAGGAAAGAATGGCTGAACCGGAAAACATCGTGGAGCTGGAGGATGTTACAATGTTGTAGATTGAATCCATCAGTCCAACAAAGGTATAAGAATAAAAATCAAATGCAGAAGAGGTAAAAGAGGATTAGAGGGCAGAAAAGCCTAACGAGGGAGAAAACCCTAATCGCGAAAACCCTGTAGAAGCGGAGGAAATGGAAAAACACAAATAAGAAGATGACGTAGAAGAAGTCCCAGTCGAAGATATCACAGACCAGCAAGAAACAGAGGACGAAGACGAAGAAGAAGCTAAGGAAGAACTTATATAAGAAAACCTTGTCGCGGGCCGAAAAAGGAAAACACCAGGTGCCCCAAACAAACAAACTTCGGTAGAGATTATGCTCCCTCATATCCCAAACATCATAGTTGCAGTGGAGGACATGCTAGGAAAAGTATCAAAACTAAAGTATGCGGATCACGAAGTAGCATACACGACAAATTTTCCTGACCTTGTGCAAGAAATTTATTTAGAAAACAAGGAGGAGGCAAGACCCTCAGGAAAACCAATTTTGGAGTCCACACAGTGGATTACAAGACTATATAACTCAGGTATAATGAATTTGTTGGAGATACCGCATTTTAGGCGCGATAAGAACATGGGATATTGTGTAAAAGAACTGCTAGCAAGGGTACATGGAGGTATCACGTGGATGGACAAGCTGGTCCATATATATGTAGATCTCATAGCAAAGATCACAAGGTTGCCTACCAACAACCTAAAACCAAAAGACTACTTGGAGAACAAAGCCAGGGATAAGGATATTGCAGAAGAAGTCAAAGCGCAATTTGGGACAAACAGGGGAAACATGGGTATAGTGATAAAGGACATCAACTGTCATATGATGTGGTTTGCCACAAAGATGATGGCCTGCAAACTCTTGAGGAAGTGTAAAAAGGAAGAGGCCTCAATAGGAGTCATTGCGCAATGCGCAAAGGGTATTGTATTTAGTTGGGCGCCATATTTATTGAACCCATTTTTGTTAGATTGTAGGGACGCACGAGATAATGGGACATAATTTCACTATTCTTGGCTACTGATATTGATAGCATTGGTAGGATGGAACAAACCCAAATTCACAACATTTCTGGACAAAAAAGGGAAATGTTGCACAACGCAATATGTAACCTTATGGCAGGCAAAAGACACTAAGAACCAACAAGTGAACTATGTTGTATTTGCAATTTTTCTAGAAGATATGTAGCAAAATACAATGAAAATTAAGGCATTGCCAATTTTAAGGCTTCAAGACACCACATGTGGATTCAGGCCAAAAGAGATCCAAAGAAGAAATGGCTCGAAATGAGGTACTGCACAACACGTGAGGAAGTGGAATGGATAGTAAATGACTGGCTTGTGCAGTGGAAAGTTCCAGAAAAGCAGAAGAAAGGAACAAAATCTAAGGAGCAAGCAGAAGAAGGACCATCAAAAAAGACATGCAGTCCTGCAGAAAATATAAGGAAGGCTGCAGAGCGTGGTAAAAAATCAAGGAGTAGCGCAACAATCAAGAAGCCAAGGAAGAAAGACAATGTCAAGGGTATAATTAAAAGGATATGGAGAGCAGGTCAAGAGAGATAGCTCTCATAAGGAGGTACATGAGGAATAAACATAAAAGAAGAAAGCTAAGGTGCAGGTCTCAACCCCAACCAAGAAGAGGACCGGAACACAAGAGGGGGAAATAAGAAAGAAAATGAAATACCTCAAGAATCCTCTAGTGCTTACTATTACAAAATACGATGTAGAATTCCTTGCAGGTAAAATCTAGGATAGAGGGAAAAATGCAGTCATTGCAGCAGAAGCACAAAGGGAGGAAATTATGGAGAAGCTGGTAGAAGTGCATGATATTCTACATAGGCTGCAAAAAAGTACAATACATCATCCTACAACGCAACAGAAAGAGAAAGAACAACAAGCATGAGTGCAAAAAGAACAGGAAGAGACAATGCAAACAATAGTAAAGAGTAGTGACAGGTTCAAAGTCACACAGAACATGTTGGAAGTTGAGGAGAACACCGCACAACAACAAATGAAGGGCATAGAACATTTGGAGTTGGTTCTGGCACATATACCCACGAAGGAATTATATGTGTTATAGAAGAGTGTGATGCAGGAGGTCCAGTCTAGAGCTAGAGCAGATGCCACCAACCTAGAGATCGATAGGGAGGTGAAAAAAATATTGCAGGTCACTTGTGAGAAAATCACACTGGAGAAGGAAGACGAGAAACAACGCGCATATAAACTAGAGAAGAAACTTGCAGAAGTTTACAACAACATACCAGACTGCGTGGAGAAACTGAAGGTCACAATAGAAGAAAATGTACAAAAGATTGTGCAGACCATGGAGAGATACAAGCAGGAGATAACCAAGTTAGTAGAAAAACTGACTCCAAGCACACCCCCATAGGTGAGGGAACATAGAGAGGAGGAGGCTATTGCACATATAAATATCATAGCGCATGAGGCTAAATAAGTAGTGAAATTATATGGCAGGACTACGAACATTTAGACCATCTTGGAAGAAGATGAGAGGATCCAGAAGCTGGAGCAGAGAGAGGAAAAATTGAACGCTGGAGTTCAGGACTTGAAGAAGAGGTAGAAGACAATGGCCATCTCCCTGAGATTGAAGGTCGCGTAGGAGATGAAAAACCTATAGGCAGATTTAAAGGCAATACAAGGAGAAAAACAAGCAAGGAAGACCCAATTGGAGCCACTACAACAAGAGGTTGAAATAATGATAGAAGAACTGCAGATAAAGAAAGGAAGACTAGCACAGACATATGCAAAAAATAGGGAAGTGTTGAAAGAGAACAAGATGTGGAGACATTGGCAGAGAAGAATGCACAGGCAAAGGAAATAACAACAAATATGGCAAAGAAGTTTCATGCACTGGAGGTAGCGCTATAGAAAGTGAACTAAGTCTACGTGGCTCGAGAAGAGCTACAAGTTAGTGTTGGGGCCTTGTTGGAGCATAAATTTTTGGGAGTAAGCGCAACAAGTGAGGGATAGTGGGCCAAAGGCAAAAGCCTGCGCCGGAAAAGAAGGAAGACCAATGCAATAAAGGGAAAAAGAAGCAGCGCACGACATGATGTGCAAAAATCTGGCGTATATGTGGACAAACCTAGACATGTTGGGGTTAGGGTTTTGGGGTCATATTGTAAGGGTTTAACCCAATTTTGTAGTAAAAATAGAAGATATATGAGGTAGGTTGAGGTATCTAGGTTTATGTCTTTGATTTTATATGTTTTGTGCGAAGAACCTATTTTGGAGTCCTTTTTGAGTCCGAATCTTTGTTGAGAGTTGTGGAGCTCAGATGGGGTCAAGCTGGAGATGTATTTGAGGGTTAGGTTGCAAGTTGTGAAGCTTGGTACGACGCTGGTCCACCTCACTACACATTATTATTCTATGATGTAATGCGCACAACGCAATTTTTATGAAGAAGAAGAAATAAAAAGTTTTTTGTGGACATAGCGCCGAGGGGGGTGAACCACGGTAAAACCCTTGTATTGTAATGTGTCTGAATGATTTGGTTATTTATGCAATTATGGTTAAATGGTTAGATGAATGAATGTTTTAA
>JASDQU010507251.1:21560-41559 GCA_032191745.1 Picea mariana
AAATAAAATTTATCCACCTTTGGTTTTATCCGAGCTGTGGATGTATGGTGATCATTCTATAGTTGTTCCATTCATTAAATTCAAGAGAGAGAACTAAATTCAGAAAGGAAGTGACAATATTATTGTGTGGAATTATTCACTAGAACAGTGGATGCATTTACCAACAGTGAGCAAGAAAAAATCTCACATGTAAACTAAACACCACAAAGAAATATCAGCCCAATTCAAGACATAATAGACACAATATTTACCTTGGAACCCAAACAAGAAAACCAGTTTTGAATGGGGCTCAACATTTCGTCTTGACAATCTTTGATACAATGCATTCATGGCTTCCTCTGCCTCTTTCTCTCTCGGCCAAAAAAACCCTTTGCTAATGAGAGAGGGAAGAAATAGGGAGTGTTGGGGGTAGGGGGAATGCCAACAACCATGACTCTTCACTTCCCATTCCTCAACCTTTTCTTCTATTTGATTTTTTAATTACATTTAATTTTCCTCTCACATCCTCATTTTTGTCTTATTAGTCTTTCAAATTTACATTGCTTTACAAAGTTTATTGACCTTCATCAATTGTTAATTTAATATTACAAAAATTGAGTCTTAGGCCCATTCATAGGTCCATATCCATTTCAGATCATCTATAGGCAATATTTAGAGTATTAAAGGCCACACTTTGTTATTTGTTTATTTATTTTATGATTCTTAATGTTTTTTTTTTTTTTAAATTCTTTTTCCCAATTTGAATTTTCTGGAAAGATGAAAACAACTCTTGAGTGGATTCTTCGGTGCTTCCAAACTTGAAATGAATCATGAGCAAATTCGGATACATATCTAGATAAATACAAATCTTGGAATCTTCATTGGTGGATCCAGTAACAATGCATAGAACACAAGTTTTCTACCCTAGCTTCTCGATTTAATAGTAGCAGACCCATAGGTACAATTACATGCCTTAATTGGTTACTCTCCATGCAACCACAAGTCAAGTCTGACATGAGTTCACTAAAGTATTTAATTCTTAAATATATATGGCAGTATCAAATATATTAGTTCGCCAAAATTCTACTCTAGCTTCTCAATTGAATAGTAACAGCTTATAGGTTTTGACATGCCTTAATCAATTACTCTCCATGCAACCACAAGTCTAGCACAAGTTCATTTAAGACCATATAATAATCAAGCATCAAATTAAGTACAAGTGGGAATTCATAAAAAAAAATGATTAGAACCTCGCAACTTTCAGATGCACCAAGAAGTTTGTTTGAATATCAATTTTAATTTATGTCCATTTACATTAAATTTATTAATATATATCCATAAATTTACTACAACTACTATTTATATGGACTATCTCTATTGAATTTTTTGACATAAAGTTTTTAAAAAATGATGTTAATTGAAATTTAACAATAATAAAGCATAATGCACAAAATGAATGAAATCAAGAGATACATTGGACAATATTGGTTGAACTAATTTCAAACCTCCTAGTGATTGGAATTTAGAAACCTATTCCCCACAACCAACCAGATTGGACAATCACCAAGCCGCACATCAACAATAGCAATTGTGCTCATGTGGATGAACAACAGACGAACCTTGAAGAAGACACGAAAAATGTTGGAAAGACATGTAGATAAACCTTACGCGAGTGTTTCGAAATGCTAAATACACCTTGAGAATGCAGATAACATTTAGTAGTTTGAAATATTTAATAGGACTATTGAAGATATAAGCTTGTTTCCAAAATGTTTTGTAATCTCTTCTTCGTACATGTCCTAGTTTGGAAAATTGGGGTTTGGAACCTTTCGAGGCCATTTTGAGGAATCAAATGAATTTTTTGGGGGTTAAAACTTTCTTAACATAGCTTGGACCTCGTAACACTTTTCTGCACATTGAGACCTTTCCAACGGTGCAAAAATCGCATCAATCAGAGATCGTATGAAAAAAGTTATGCTCCCCGCAAGTTGACCTACCATGTTGACCACCATGGTACAAGAGGATGCCACGTCGCCCCCCGTTACTCATGCATATGGGGCTATCCACATATGTAATTTCAAAAATATTTTAGAAGGCTCAAAACCTTATTACAATTGATGGCTGAGGAAGTAAAAAACCTAACCCTCGATAGCTATCTAGCTATGTTAAATATCGGGCCACTAGGAGGATAGGGGTTCCATTCTTTTGCATTGTATCTTGTTCCATAACTGAGAAAAACATCTGAGAGTGGTATTTTGTGAGAAGGACACATGAGGAGAGTTCCTGTAACAGCCATACCGACCACGGGTCAAAGGAAATTCCATGAAGAGTGCCTCTTTCTTTGTACTTGCATCATTTCTATATTAGATAAAAGAGATCAGAGAAGCCTCACATTCTAGCTGGGTTTTCTCCTGTGTTGGGTTTCCCAAGTCATATCTTGTGTTTATTTGTGGATGGTGTGATTGTATTTTATTGTTCTTTATTTTCCACTTTTTATCTATTTCGTGCATAAGCAAAAAATCAATAACTAAATATTCTATAAATCTTAAGGAAAAATAACCTTAATAGTAAAGATTTTCAGTAATTTATTAGTTCTGTTGTGATGAATTGTTCCAGTGGAATATCCATGACAATTTACATATCATATTGGTATCAGAGAAGGTTTTTCTTTTGAGTATTTGTGGGAAGTTGCGGGATCCAAGAATTGGCTTAAAGATAAATTACAGAAAACCCTAGCCATGTAGGACGAGTCTGTTCATAATAACCTTCAAGATCTAGCAGAAGAGAGATTTAAGCGGTTGGAAGTGGAAGTTGTCGAAATAAATCACAATATGAACCTCCTCATTATGGCTCTAGCAAACAAGCTTAGAACATTTGGAGATGATGGAGGCTCTAACTCAGAGATCGAATCGGAGGGAAAATCCAGAGATTGGAAAGACTCAGGAAAGGATTTGCAAAAAGAATCCGAGAAAGAGCAACCAAGTTCAAGTTTCGTTAACCCTTCATAGTCCCTATTCAAGATGGAAGTGGAAGTGAACATAAAACCATACCAAGGTGAGATCAATGCATTAAAATTGAATCATTGGTTGCAACAACTAGAAGTTTATTTTAGTGTTCACCATATAGATGAAGGGAAAAAGATTTCATTTGCTAGATTGAAGTTAGAGGGCCATGCTTTAACATAGTGGGAAAGCCACACAAAAACACTTAGGTTGGAGGGTGATCCGCTATTAACTAGGTGGGAGGACTTCAAAACCCTAATGAAGTCCTAATTCTACTCTATCGGGTATGTAGAGGGCCAATGGATCCAGTGGCACTACTTCAGGGAGAGGTAGGGGAAAAGTGTACGAGAGTACACCACTAAGTTCAGAAAGATGGCCATCATGTTGGGTATCTTTCCCAAGAATCCATATGTACTCCTCAAGTATCCAGGGGGTTTACAAGTTCATTTACGAAAGCATGTGATGATCTTCAATCCAAGGACAGTGGATGAGGTGTGTGTATAGGCACAATACCTGGAAACATAGGCCAAAAGAAAGGGCAACCAAGTGGTTCAATGCAGAAAGAGCACCAAAAAGATTCCAGGGAGGGGAAGAAGAAGTGAAAGGGAGAAAAGATAAGAAGACACCATCCACTACACATCATAGTAAAGATCCCAACAACCATTGCAATCATTGTAACATTGATGGCCACAGAGAGGAAAAGTGTTGGAAACTACATTATGAGCTAAACTCGAAGAACTACAAGAAGGACAGAAAGAAAATAACCTTTTAGCCATAGATTCAAGCAATTTGTTTCAAAGTTGCTCAGATATGGATGAAAATATTGTCTGCACATATATGCAAAAGGATGTGAATCAGAGTAGCCTTCATCACTACGAAGAGAAGGAGATGACCAAGCTCTTCCACATCAAGATTCAAGTCAAGAAGACCAATATAGATGCTTTGTTCGACTCCGATTCACAAGATAATCTCATAGCAATAGAGTTGGTCAACAAGATTGGATTGGAGGTTCACAATAATCCTAGCCCCTATCTATTGGGTTGGGTAAACAAGGATGTAGAGATAAAGGTAACGAAACAATGTAAGATTAAATTTGTTGCAAGTGTTGATTATATTGATGAAGTCCTTGATGTATGTGGAGTAGTGTTTGGAAGCCCCTACATGTATATGAAGGATGCAATCTTCATGCAGAGAGCCAACCAATACTAAATGATCAAGGATGGGAAGTCCTGCATTATTAACGCACATAAAGGCAAATCAAATATCTTAATGGTAAGTGCCAACCAAGCCAAGAAGTTGAATAGTTCTAATAATAAATATGTTTTTTTTTTTTAAGATAATCAATATTATGATGAGTCAATGAGAGTGAAGGCATCCTTGGAGGGGTGTATAGTCTGATGATGAGTCAATGAGAGCTAAGGCATCCCTGGAGGGGTGTAATAAAGAGTAGAAAAATCAATTGGAGGAGTTGCTACATGAATACAAAGGAATGTTCAAGGAGCCTAAAGGTCTACCACCCTAAAGGGATGTGGAGCACAAAATATAGTTATTGCCAGACTCCCCATTTCCAAATAATCAGATGTATAGATAGTCTGTTCTAGAAGTGAAGAAGAAGTTGCAAGAGTTTTTGGAGCAGGGTGTGATTCGACCAAGTACCCCACCTTTTTGGTCATCCATCATAATTGTACCAAATAAGGATGGGACTTGGAGAATGTGTATTGATTACGGGGAATTGAACAAGATTACACTGAAGAATCGATACCCTCTGCTAAAGATTGATGATCTATTGGACCAACTACAACATGCCAAGTACTTCACTAAGCTAGATTTGAAACGAATATATCACCAAGTGTGAGTCAAAGAAGAAGATAGCTAGAAGACTGCCTTCAAGATAAGGCAAGGTTTGCAGTAGTGGATGGTTATGCCATTCAGTTTATGCAATGCACCAACCACACTTATGATACTAATGAATGATGTTTTATGCCCTTATATAGATTCATTTGTTATTGTTTATTTGGTTGATATACTGGTTTATAGTGTTACCTAGGAGGAGCACATCTCACATATTATGTATGTGTTAAAGACTTTGAAAAAGCACCAACTATTGGCCAATCTCAAGAAAACAAATTTTCTTAGCAATCTTTGGTGTATTTTGGGCATGTGATTAGTGGAGGGGAGCTCAAGATAGATCCCGCAAATATGGAGACCATCATGAAATGGTCAGTTCCTACAAATGTCATTGAAGTTAGGAGTTTTGTTGGGGCAACACAATGCTCGCAGAAGTTCATAGCTTCATTTTCAGTGGTAATTGCACCAATCCATGCCATAAGAGTTTTGAGTGGGGGAAGAATCAACAAAAGGCCTTTGATGCGTTGAAAAGAAATATCAGTCAAGCACCAATGCTCGCACTACCAAACTTGCAAAATCCCTTCAAAGTGGAGACAGATGCAAGTGGGTATGCCATGTGAGCATTACTGATGCAGGGGGGAAGGCCCGTATGCTATCATTCTGAAGTATTTCATGGGATGGTTCTCAACTACCCTACCTATGACAAGGAGTTCTATGCCTTGGTACAAGTTGTCAAAAAGTGAAATCCCTATCTAATGGGAAAGAAGACCATCATCCACATAGATCATCAACCACTACAATATTTGTAGTCCTAGAGTAAACTACAATAAGCTAGGCATTGCAAGTGGATGGATTTTTTACAACAATTTCATCTAGTCATCAAGTATAATAAGGGTGGCACAAATAAGTTGGCAGACATGTTTTCACGGCCACCCACATCCAAGATTACAACTTTGGGATCTTTGATGCACATGGAGCCTTTTACCCATGATCCATACAAAGAGGCATACACAAAAGATGGGGACTTCAAGGAGGTGTTTCAATAGCTACAGGACCAAATTCATATAGAAGAAGGTAATGGCAAGGCTAACTATCATTTCCAAAATTGTTTACTCTACAAGCTTGATAAGCTTTGTGTGCCTAAAGATGAATGACTACAACTTATCAGAGAGGCTCACACCTACATTTTGGTGTTGGAAAGACAATTGCCAATTTACAAAGGTATGTGTACTGGCTCATTATGTAAGAAGATGTAGCACAATATATTAGATGATGTATACTTTGTTGTACCGGTAAGCCCAGTAACATGAAGCAAGGTCTATACCATCCCTTACGTGCACCCACTCGACCTTGGAAAAGTATTTTCATGGATTTTGTGGGAGGTTTATCAACCACACAGAAGGGATATGACTATTTATTTGTATTAGTTGACAGGTTCAAAAAAATGTGCATTCTCATGCCTTGTAAAAATACCATCAAGGGACAGGAAGTAACAAACTTATTCTTTGAACAGGTCTGGGTGCACTTTGGGATACCAAGGAGCATCATCTTAGATATGGATACTAGATTTCTCAATGAATTTTGGACTACGTTGTGAGAGAAGGAGGACACTAAGTTGAAGAGGTCTACAACATTCCATCCACAAACATATAGGTAGACATAAGTAGTCAACAAGACTTTGGTGCAACTTTTGAGGGGTTACAATCAGAAGCATCCGAAGATCGGGGATGAAAATTTGATCTCTATACAACACTCTTATAACGGAGCAGTCCACACTTCTACTGGTAAATCACCTTTTGAAACTTGCTTTGGGTATTTTCCACCTTCACCCTTAGATGTTGTATATGGATAAGGAGGAGTGACAGAGGACCTCACAGGGGATGCATTAAAATCAAAAACAATTATTGAGAAGATCAGGAAAATCCATTTGCAAGTACAAGAGACACTGAAGAAGTCACAGGAAAAGTACAAGGATATACATGACCAACACATAATAGAGAGAACATTTAGAGTGGGAGATAGAGTATGGTTACAATACTCTATCTCCCACTCTAGATGGGAGACAAAGAAATTATTTTGATTATTAGACCTTAGCCTAGCATTATGAATCATTTTTCCCTAGTGGATTTTAAACCCCAACTCGTGTGTGACCTGTTGCTGAAAGTATATGAGCAACATAGTCTATGGATGGGAGGAACGTCTGAGCTTTGCGTGCAGTTAGTGACTCTTTATAAAAGATAAGTGTCATTTATGTGATTGTCTAATTTACTGTGTGCTTAATTATCTATGTCTGATATGGGTTTATTTCTTGTATGACGTTGCATATAATTAATTATCGTTATTATGTATGATGTTGTTTGTACATGTAAGCATGATATTGTAGTTAGTAATTATTGTCGCACATGCAAAGTACAACATTTATTAAGTATTCTTGTAGAGTATTGTAACTCGTGACAATACTCCAGAGATTGAGACCTTTCCAATGGTGCAAAAATCACGTCAATCAGAGCTCGTATGCAAAAGTTATGTCTCTTGCAAGTGACCTACCATGTTGACCACCATGGTATGAGAAGATGCCACATCAGCCCCTGTTACTCACTTATATGGGGCTAGCCATGTATGTAATTTCAAGAATACTCTAGAAGGTTCAAAACCCTATCACAATTGAAGGTTGAGGAGGTCAAAAACCTACCCCTAGATGGTTATCGATCTATGTTAAATATTAGGCCACTAGGAGGAGAGAGGGTTTCATTCTTTTGCATTGTATTTTGTTCCATAGTTGAGAAAAATATCCAAGAGTGGTATTCAGTGAGCATAACATAGGAGGAGAGATCCTATAGCAGCCATACTGGCCACACGTCAAATGAAACTCCACATAGAGTACCTCTTTCTTTGTACTTACATCATTTCTATATCAGAGAAAAAAGAGCAGAGCAACCTCACCTTCTAGCTAGGTTTTCTCTCGTATTGGGTTTCCTAGGTCATATCTTGTGTTTATTTGTGGATGGTGTGATTGGATTTTAATGTTCTCTATTTTTCGCATTTTATCTATTTCATGCATAAGCAGAAAAACAGTAACTAAATATTCTGGAGATTTAAAGGAAAAATAACCTTAATAGTAAAGATTTTCGGTATTTTATTAGATATGTTGTGACAAGCTATTATAGTGGAATATTCATGACAGTTTATAGATCAATTGGCTCCTAAAACTTTATAATTCAAATTTGGAGGATAAAAAAAGATACCACGAGAGATAGTATCATCATGTACTCTTTTAAAATGAAAAGGGCACCCTATGAGTATATTGAGTAGAGGCATTGAACAAACACATAAAACATCGAAAAGCTAAACAATGCAATAAAGAGGTAGGTGAAAGATATACAACCAATATATGCATCGGAATTTTTTTCTAGCAACTAAAATTGCCCTTATAGGACATAAGGACATATATGTTATGTCTTGAGTAAAAGTTATCGTGATGACAGGAGGATTAAAACTAAAAACCATCCCGGTAAGGGACTTGGCTCTTTGACAGAAGAACCTTAATATATAAAAGTTAGAGATATTTGAAGCATTCCAAGTAATCTCCAGTGGTAATTGTGCCACGAGGCACAATTCTACAATCTTGGTAGGGGGGACCATCAATTTGTTGTGGGAATATGTCTTTAAAAGTTGAAGTACTCTTCTAGGCAAGCCATGTTAAGCTTGGAGATATTGGTACTGCAATTGATCCCTTAAAACCAAAGTTGCATGGGAATGGATACAAATATGGATCTTCTAGACTCTTTGAAAGATCTAGATACATCTACGGGAAATTTCATATATGTATGTATGTACACACACACACACAAAAATTCAATTGAAAACACAAAATCCAGATTTGGGTATGCTATATACACTACTATGCAAAAATCAAATTTGAGTTTTAGGATGGGCTAGGAAAAATGATTGAAATGGACCCTTAACAAATATTTGGAAGCATCAAGGGGGGTGGTAATGAAAGCAAAATGCAGAATCAATGGTTGGAATACACCACAAGGGTACTCACCCAAATCACGAGAGCATTGGGATTCCCCTTAAGAGGTTAAGTGCATATATATTAAGTACTTAGGCACTCTGATTGCCATCACCTTAGTGAAATTAAGAAACCAAGACCCTATCATCATCGAGATCAAAGCTAAGATGGAAGCATGGGGAGCACGATGGCTGAATGCTCATGGAAGGTTAATGTTAATTAAATCAATCATATCCTCTATGCTCGTTTATATGTGCCCCTCTTTGAGAGAACCTACAATAATCCTCTAAAATGCTTGGAAAATTGATCAATGACCTATTGTAAGGCAGACAAATTAGAGAAGAAAAAGCTCTACTTGGTAGGCTAGAACACAATGATAGCACCCTTAACAATGGAGGCCTGACTATGAGAGATCCAAACCTAGTTAGCAAAGCCTGTGAAGCAAAGTTGGCATGGAGATTAGTATCCAAGAAAAAGGAATGGTGGAATGAGGCTACACAAGTCAAATTCCTACATGTTGCACTGAGAAATAAATGCTTGGGCGCCCCACTGCTAAAAGTACAAGGATCCTTGATTTAGAGGCTCCACTATTTATTTGTGTATCTTATCAAAGACTATATCTCTTTGACATTGAGAAACAAAACATAGACCAACATTTTGAACCAGGATGTTATGGAATCCATCATTAGATCATAAGCTAAGCTGATCCCTCTTCGACCATGGATGCAGTAGCAAGGTTTAAAAACTTTGGTAGAGCTCTCGATTTCAAATAATGACAAAGAGAGAAGCTAGAAACATTGCAAGACTCTCCCCCCATGACATTGCTCACCTATCTAGTGAACAACTTCAAAATATCAAAGGCATCACACTCTCTAGATTGCTAAGTGATGATGAAAGGCCCTGGGAATAAAGGGGAGAAGAATACTCAATCAAGTCATGCTACAAAGCATCGATAGAGAACACAAACCTCCCTAGAAACTCAATACTATGCCAAAAGATATGGAAGGGGGGTGCCTTGCCAACAATTAAAATCTTCCACTAGTTACTAGCCCACAATTTACTCACCACTAAAAATATATGAGGGATCTTGGTGCATCAAAGTGTGCACTATGTAGGACCACCAAAGAGTTCATTCCCACACCTGTCCTTGCACTACCCTTTCATAAAGGTGGTTTAGAGTTCCAATGAGAGAGAACACCAATGAAATAGGTGTAAAAGTTATTAAAATGGAGAAATGAGTATCCACATAACATCACAAGGAAACCTCTATTAGTAAGACCTTGAACCACCTTACCAAAATTCATTGCATGGAAAGTATGGCTCACCAAACTCTGCAATATCTTCAAGAGGAGAGATCCCCCACGAAGATCGTTGCATCAACATGCAAGCTCATGGAAGAATCAATAGCATCTAAATGTAGAGGGAAAGACCATCTCTACCTCCTCTCTCCCACCCCACCCCAAAGAAAAATATTGGCTTGACAATCTATTAGAACTCCCCGTCAACCAATGCCTCGATCAATGATAGTTGAGTGGATCTAGGGCCATCGATTTGAGGGGGTGTTTATAATTGACCCCAATGAAGAACAAAAATTAAAACACATATGCGACATCAACATATACATCGTTAATGAAGTTAAAGCACTAGTGATGTATTAAGTTAAAATTCTAGCCAACCTCACCCAAGGAAGAGCCATGGTGATAGGGGATTCATCATTCATCATTAATGTTTTCAAAAGCAAAAAAAAATTCCTCGCCCTTAATCACCAAAGTAATTAAAAAAATCAAGGAAATCATGCCAAACACAAGGGTCTTGATGACCTAAGGTAAGTTGCAAATGTGGTGTACGATAAGGCTTAACACTTCAACAAATTATTGCCCATGAACAATCACAAAAACAATAACCATTTTAGAGGCTCATATAGAAGTTTTAAAAAGGAGGTTGGGGGAGAGGTCCCCATCCAACCCCATCACCTCATTTACTCCACCACTTTGAGCCTTTAAGGCTCTCCCCTCTCGAACATCGCAACCCTGTTAGTGAATTGATGAATAGGTAGATAGGTAGAATCGAGTAGCTTTTTCTACCACCTCTGCCTAGCAATCATATCCCCCTTACCCACATTCTCATAGCAATCAAGTCCCTCTTACCCACATTCTCAAACGAATTGTAGCAACCCTCTCTCACAACAATCTCTATGTAGCTTCTCTAGGAGGAATTGGGTGCAGACATCTTGTTACGCATTTGTTGTGTTGAGAAGGAAGAATAAAGAGTAGTATTGAATTGATTTGCATTAGTGTCGAGAATTAAAGGTCTTCAACATATGCTTATGGAATCAATGGATAACACCAAGAAGGGTAGTGATTTTTATGATTTTGTGTTATTTAATGACATGAAAATACACTTTTTTGTTATTAAGACAAATCATAAAAGGTACAACTATAAGATTTTAGGAAGAAAAGCCTCATTCCTCAATATTTATAGTTATTGTGAACAAAATATGGCGTTTACAAAACTTTTAATTATGAACGTGCTCTTTGAATTATAAGAGTTGGGTGTGTTTGAATGCAAATATTTGTCATTAGTTGATATTCATCATCTCACATTTTGTGTTAACCCTTACTTAAAATGAAACACTTTCCACCGCATAAAGGAAGGTGACAAAGCGTATCATAACTAGGTTGTCAACTGACAAGTCGTAAAATCCATCATAACTAAGTTGTTGATGAGTAGGTGACAAAACTTATCATAACTTAATTATCAACTAGTGGTGAGGGTAGTCATCATGGGTGCTATCCACAAATACAAACCAATTCATCATTGGTATTAAAATAAAACTTCAAATCAATATATTTTTTTTGTTTTTCCTTTTATTATTAATTCTCTAAAAAATAAAAAAATAAACATTACAAGGGTAATTAAAAGAATCTCGGAGAAAACCATGTTGATGTATAAGTTTACTTGGGACATGTAGGACATGTCATCTTTCTTCATTGTTTGTGGACTCATACCATGTGCTTCTTTGACTTATCACTGGAGTGAGTGAATTTCCCAACCATCTCTTTGTTTTATTACTCCAATGAGTGAGTTATTTATCTACCTCCATCAATGTTGTCTCCTCTCAGCCTATTATAAATAGAGGAGCTCTTCATTGTAATCATGTAAGCAGATCTAATAGATCATTCTCTCCTTTTTAGAGGGTTGTTTGTCTTGGCAGTTGTTGCTGTCCTTGTGCCTGTGATATTGTTTTTTCTCAATATCTACATGGTATCAAAGCTAATTCTGCAAAACCCTTCTCTGTTTTTTATGGAGATTCGTAGGCTGCCTGAGCTTCAAGATCCTGATCCGATCAGATCGAATTGAAGAGGGGGATGGATTCTCTTCAAGAACTTTGCTTGTTAGGGTTTGTAAGGCGCTGGTCCTTTTACTTCCGGTCGATCTCCTCTTTCCCTCTCTCCTCTTTCTGTGCGTTGCCATTTCTTTCACAGACTCCTATGCAGTCGCGTAGCTTGTAAAGCTACCTCCACTTTTGCTTTGGCTGAAGTTGTTGACTTGCAAGTTGGGCGTGTGGATGAGAGTATCAACGTTTGCTTGACTTACTGATTGACGTTCTACAAAAAGCCCGCCAAGGGGAGCAATGTATGAGGCGTACCTCTTGGAGGCCTTGATTTGTTGCAGAAAGAACAAGAATCTCGAGTGGGGCTCGTCCCCACTCGTCATCATCAAATTCAAGGGAAGTAATTAACGATTCGAACAGATATACGAAAGGTTTCCTCGTTCCATCAATCTCACCACTGAGGAAAGCTTGAACGTTGTCGCTCTCCATATCCACGAATTTGAGGTTTCATACCTCATTCTGTCCACGATCCAGGGTTTCCCGTGCACGTCCCCAGATTGTCCAGCTCCTTCACCTTCAACTCCGCGAACGCCTCTGGGTCGTCGGCCAACCCCAGTGGGTTGAAGGAGATAAAGAACGAGCGGTTGGCCATGTCCTCCATGTTCGACTTCTTCGTGCAGGCAATCCTAAACGGTAAGGGTTATTTTGAAACTCTGTTCGACCACTTGGCAGATCCCACTGCCAACAATGGCAATTTCGTTCCAGGCAAATGAAGTGATGTGACAGAAAATAAAAGAGGCCTCTTATCTCTGTATCATACATTTGACTGCTTTTCCTGTTAATAATCCAACGTTTTTTTGCAACTATTTCAGCATTACAGTATTTAAAAATTATTAGCTCTGACCTTACACTCCAGATCCAACGCTCTGTTCGACCTTGTTTGTAGGAAGAGATAACGGTACATTTGCCTCTCGTATTATTATTTGACGAAATTCAAAAGCTGCTAAATGTTGTAATTTTTAAGCTCGTTTTGAGATTGTGATTTCACTATTATTTTCAAAGATACGCAGACAAGGAACTGTGTTTCTTTTCTTGTATTTTTAATTGTAAATGGCGGAGTTAAGGACCGTTGAGCTCCTAACTCCCCATAATTATCATACATGGAAACTTAAGATGCAAGAGTTGTTGCAATCAAAAGGGCTTTGACAGATGTTAGTCGAGGCTTAACCTGTGTTCACCAAGGAAATTGAGAGGTTCGCCTATCAAAATAAACTTGATAAAGCCATGGGTCTCATTGGTTTGCATGTGTCAGAGAGCTTGTTGTTCCACATAGTTGATTGTAAAACTCTGAAAGCAAGTTGGGACAAGTTGGCTTCTTTATTTGGAAAAGTCAACGAATTTCGAGTCCTACAATTGGAAGCGGAGTTGTCATCATTGGCACTGGATAAGCATGCATCCGTGGAAGACTATCTTACCAAATTCTGGTTATTGGTGGCACAACTAAAAGGGCGTGGAAAAACAAAATCAGATGAAGAGTGCATCTTCTTGATTTTATCCAAGCTAAAAGGTCCTTATCAGGTATTTTCTTCTACATTTTATTCTACTATGGATGCACTGGGAAGTGAGTTTAAAATGCCTTCTTTTGAGCTTTTTTGTGAGCGTCTTACTAGAGAACAATCTAACCTTACTCAATTATATGGTCTTTTTGGCTCTAACAATAAGGCTCTTGTGGCTCATACCTCCAAAACTAAGCACAAGACTCGATATAAGCAGAATAAATATTCTGCTCAAGCTGGTGAGTCTACCTCCAATCCTCAATAGAAAACAAAGCCTTTTCCTCCATCTTCCAAGTCTGATGAGTCTTCCTCCAAGACAAGGAAGAAGAAGTCAAATGACACTTGTAGTTTTTGTGGTGGACTTGGGCATGTAGAATCTAAATGTTTGTTGAATCTTGAAGCTTTGAATGAAGCCATGAGGCAACATAAAATTTCAGTGCCCAAACATTCTTCTACTAGTAAAGGACATGCTTTATCAACTCAAGCCTTGTATGAATCTTTGGATAGCTGGATACTTGATTCCGATGCTTCACACCACATGGCTCTTCTCATGAGTTGTTGGCTTTTACATCTGAATGTAACATTTCACAAATTGCAGTTGGAGACTCTACACAGCTGGATGTTTTTGCATCTGACATAGTGCAGTTAGATGAAGGGTGTATTAATGATGTTCTTCTTGTTCCTGACATCTCTGCAAATCTTCTCTCTATCTATCAGATTTGTTATTCTGGTAATGGGAAAACAATAGAGTTTTCTCCTAATAATGCAATCATTTGAGAACTACAAAATCCAGACATTGTTGTTGCATCTGGAAAAGTAGATCATAGTTCTCGATTGTATAAGTTTCCTTCTTTTGAGTCTTGCTTATGTTCCTCTTTCATTGCACATGTCGATGCTTTGAGTAGGCTTTGGCATGAAAGATTTGAACATCTCAACTACAAATATTTGCAACAGTTAAGCACACAAAAATTAGTGTTTGGACTTCCTAAAGTTCCTTGTACTGATGGAGTTTGTCCAAGTTGTGTCCTTGGAAAACAACATCAAGATCCTTTTCTTAAAGGAAGAGCATGGTGTACTGCAACACCTCTTGAGTTGGTACATAATGATCTCATGTCATTTCCAACTCGCTCATTTTCAGAGGCTAAGTATGCACTCACTTTCATTGATGACTTCTCACGTTGCTCTTGGGTGTACTTTCTTAGGTGCAAGAATGAGGTCTTTTCTACTTTTAAGAACTTCAAGGATTTTGTTGAGAAGCAGTCATCTCTTTCTATCAAGAAACTACGCACAGATAATGGGGGGGCGTATGTCAATCAAGTATTCACAAATTTTTGTAGAGAACATGGAATTCAACATCAACTCATTGTTCCCTACAACCCTCAACAAAATGGTGTTGCCGAAAGAAAGAACCGAACATTGAGAGAAATGGCAAATTGTATGATTCAATCCAAGAACATGGCAACTTCCTTCTGGGTTGAAGCAATAAACTGTGCAAATTACATTCAGAATATGATGCCTCATCGAGCAATACTCCATAAGACTCCAGAGGAAGCTTGGAGCCATGTTAAGCCCAATGTCTCTACTTTTAGAGTATTTGGCAGTTCAACATGGGCCTTAATACCAATTGAAAAGCGCAAAGCTATGGAGAAGAAAAGCCAACCACTTATATTCGTTGGTTATTGTGAGGACATGAAAACATATAGGTTATTTGAACCTATTACTAAAGAAGTCTTCTTTCGAAGAGTTGTTCGTTTCGATGAAGGCTTCAACCCCACATCCAATACTTCTCCATCTTCAGATTGTCATGCTGACAATGGTGTTGAACATGTTGACAATCTTGCTTTAGAAGATGATGATGACCATTTTGAAGTTCAACATCAACATCAACATCAACAAGAAGAAAATCTACCACCTACACCAACAGAGCATGAGCATCCTCAATAGGAACAACTTGATCATGAACTGCATCTCAGGAGGAGCTTTCGTGAGAAAAAGAGGCCTGACAGGTATGGCTATGAGCCAATTGATTTCAACTATTCAACCTCGGCCTCTTCCCCTATTCAGTCACAAACAATAGGTGTCTTTTTTTAGTCATATTATCTCAAATGATCCACAACAATTTTTTGATGTTGTTGGCATACCTAAATGGGGATGCTGCCGTGATAGAGGAGTATTCTTCATTGATGAAGAATCACACATGGGATCTTGTCTCTCTTCCAAAGGGATGAAAGCTAGTTCGTTGTAAATGGGTCTATATGAACAAATATGCAACAAATGGCAATGTTGACAAGCATAAGGCACGTCTTGTGGCCAAGGGATTTTCACAAGTTGAAGGGATTGATTACTCTGAGACTTTTTCTCCTGTTGCCAAGATGAATTCTATACACCTTGTGTTTTCACTTGTTGTTTCCCAAGGCTGGTTAGTCTACTAGATGGATGTAAAGAGTGCCTTTCTGCATGGATTTAGATGAGGAAATCTACATGGAGCAGCCTCCTAGTTTTGTGCAGGATTCTTCTCTTATTTGTAGGATCCAATGTTGTTTGTATGGTCTCAATCAAACCCCTCGAACTTGGTATGAGAAGATGGATAGTTTTCTAATTTCTTCTGAGTTTGATCATTGTCATTCCGATCCTACAGTTTGCTCTAAAAAAAAGGCACTGATCTCTTGATTTTGGTTCTGTATGTGGATGATTTAATTCTCATAGGGAATTCTTCATCTATGATTCAGAGTATTCAACAAGCATTGATGGCAGTGTTTGATATGACAGATCTGGGACTTTTGCATTATTTTCTTGGTCTACAGGTCCTTCAATCTTTTGAAGGAATCTCCATTTTTCAACAGTAGTATGCATTTGATTTACTTCAGCGCTTTGGCATGGTTGATTGTAAACCTGCTCCTACTCCATTTCGGTCAGGAGTTACCCTTTCTGCCAGTTTCTCCTCACCACGTGTTAATCCTTCGTTATATCAACAACTGGTTGGGAGTTTGTTGTATCTGACTTGTACATGTCCTGACATATCTTTTGCAGTAGGACTTGTCTCTCGATTCTCTCAAGATCCTCATGACAGTCACTAGAAGGAAACAAAGCGCATTCTGAGGTACATTCAAGGTACTACCAATTTTGGGATTTTGTACTCTTCTGGTGCTTCTCAGCTTGTGGGCTTCACTGACTCTGATTGGGTTGGTTCGGTTGATGATCGAAAGTCCACATCTGGCTTTGTCTATTGCCTTGGCTCTGCACCTATTACATGGTCTTGCGAAAAGCAATCTGCGATTGCTTTATCCTCTGCGAAAGTTGAGTATCGTGCTGCAGTTCTTGCTAGTCAGGAGGTTCTTTGGCTTCGACAGCTCCTGACAGAGTTTGGCATTCAAGAGGGTCATCCCACCACTCTTTGGTGTGATAATCAGAGTGCCATACACATTTTTCGCAACCCAATGGAACATCAACGAACCAAACACATTGAGATTCACATGCACCTCATTAAACAACTCATCCATGATGGTGTTCTCAGCTTGGAGTATTTACCTACTGAAGCGCAAGTTGTTGGCATCTTCACTAAACCTTTGGCATCACCTCGTTTTCTTCAGCTACGATCGATGTTTGGGGTGAAGGAAGTTGTCTCTGGGGGGTTATCTTGAGATCTCCTACCTTCACTTTTTATGTTGTTTTTCTCTCTTTAGGGGATGAGTTTTTTTCCTACAGGTTTTCTCCTTTTCTCCACTTCTGAGAGTTTGTATTGGGAACATTCGTAGGCCTAGTAGCCATGACCCATTTTTTGAGTTTTTTGTAATTAGGACAGGTAGGACATGCCATCTTTCTTGGTTGTTTGTGGACTCACACCAAGTGTTTCTTTGACTTATCACTGGAGTGGGTGAATTGCCCAACCATCTCTTTGTCTTATTACTCCAACGAGTGAGTTATCCATCTACCTCCATCAATGTTGTCTCCTCTCAGCCTATTATAAATGGAGGAGCTCTTCATTGTAATCATGTAAGCATATCTAATAGATCATTCTCTCCTTTGTAGAAGGTTGTTTGTTTTTGCAGTTGTCTTGTTGTGCCTGTGATATTGTTTTTTCTCATCTACAAACCAAAGAACGTCGTTGAAATGAATCAAACACGAACAAAGAATGGAAATGTGAAGAACATGCAATAGACATGGAAGTAGAAATGAACATTAATTAAGAGGAAAAACAAGTATATATTCATTACATCATTTGAGCAACATCACAACTGAAAACTGTAAGTTTTAAACCTGTGAAGTAAAGCAATGAATATAGATTCTTAAGCAAAACAAAAATTAATCAATGGCTCATACACATAGTACATTGAGATTTATACCGGAAACCCTTAACCAGAAGAAAACCTTTCAATGCTTCATTGTATTAATTTCACCATTCACCATACAATATATACAATGTTTTTAGGTATTCCGTAGATACCAAAACCCTAATCCCTTAATCCGGGATTAATTTAGAAAACTGCTAAAAATAGCAAAATCCGTTAAAATAGCAAAAACGCCCAAAAAAAATTTATGGGGCGCTGCACTGAACCCCGTCGACTCCGGGCCGTAACCAGGGGGGCCATACCTGGCCCCCTGGGACCCCCCTAGGAAGCGCCCGATGCACACGACACAAAGAACGGAGGAATTTGGGATCATCAGACGTAGTTGTCGAATCTGACGCGCCCACACACACACATGCAAAGAATATAACACATTAGGCCTATTATAAATGGAGGAGCTCTTCATTGTAATCATGCAAGCAGATCTAATAGATCATTCTCTCCTTTGTAGAAGGTTGTTTGTCTTTGCAGTTGTCTTGTTGTGCCTGTGATATTGTTTTTTCTCAATATCTACAAACCAAAGAACATTGTTGAAATGAATCAAACACGAACAAAGAATGGAAATGTAAAGAACATGCAATAGACATGGAAGTAGAAATGAACATTAATTGAGAGGAAAAACAAGTATATACTCATTACATCATTTGAGCAACATCACAACTGAAAACGAATAGACTGAATACCCTATAAAAGCCCAACAGCAGACCTGGAAGAATAATATCTAAAGGGGGTTAACAACAATTAAAATCCATAGTCCGTCTTTAAGAAAGAACAGTAATAGGCTATTCAGAACAAAACCACAATTTAATAGAGATGTTAAATGAAAATGCCACTTATATGCTTCAAAATCTGGTTAAGACAATTAAAGTACATACTCCAACTTTAACAAAGACCAATAATTAGCTATGCAGAGCAAAACCGCAATTTAACAGAGATACTGAATGAAAATGTCATTTATATGCTTCAAAATCGAGAAATTTAACCATTATCTTGGCGACAAACCCATCAACATATCCACTCAAAACTAGTAACCCATTCTCTCTAAAATAAGCTGCCAAAAATGAGATCTACCCATATTAAAAGAATGTTCCAATTAGAACATGAATTCCCCGTAATAAATTACTGTCATTAATCCTAACTCTATAGTCACAGGGTACTATAGCGAATCCCCAGGAGCTGATTATGGAATCTAGCTTTTACCGATACTGCAAAAAGGAACCAAATTTCTGAATTAGAAGATAGATAAAGGGACATTACACATTTCRAAATTCCTAATGAAATCATTGGAGACATTTCAATGTATCAACCAGAAGAAGCCTACAGAAGGCTGAGATTCTTCAAATAAATTCATCAACTACCCTACCCTAGTCAAGAGCCATAAAATCTAGTTCAAAGCCTAAACAAYATGAACACCAAAATAGAGGATATCTAGTCATATATATGATATAGAAAAGGCCAAGTGACATGAAAGTGTTAACAATTCTGTTAACAATTCCAACTAAAACCAAGTACCTTAACAAAGCCAATGTCTTTGGCATAACTGCGGAAGCACTGTCGACAACAATTAAGGCCATATTTCCTGATCAGGCCATGCGAGTTCCCGCACACCCGACTGGCACAACAATCACATAGCAAACTGTGAGTAAATGCATACTATTCAGCTTCAGCTGTTAATTACAGCAGAATATTTATTACGGAGTTCAAACAATGACACATTTTTTCACAAAAGGCAAACCTGTAGTTCTAATTCCTATAAAAACTTATTTAAATTACGGATAACAGAAAGTCGTCCAATCCTCTGCTCAAGAATTAAATTTCAATAGCAATCAAATAAGTTTCCAATCACTTGAGTAAAATCACCGACTCAAAACTAGGAATCCAGAAGCTTTCCACAAAATATGACACCATTTAGAAACTAT
>JASDQU010507252.1:1910-18257 GCA_032191745.1 Picea mariana
TTACATTGGATTTATTCTTCCTTATTGCTAGGCCTTATTAATATTGACCTTTATTACATGGAAATATGTTATTCTACCTACATGAGGGATTAGGTCCCTAACACTGATACTCCACTCATCACCTTTGATCTAGATAGTGGAGAACCACGCCTCCCCACCCTTGTAGCTTTTCAAATACCAGTTAAGATCTGGAACATCACAGTTCATCGATGTATCATCGATGAAGGTGCATCCACATGCATCATGTCCAAAGTAGTATGGCAGAAAATCAGCTCACCTGAGCTAGTACCATTTGCCATCACCCTGAGAGCTGATGATGGTCGACCATCATCCCCTGAAGGGCTCTTCCAAAATGTCCTTGTAGTACTTGGGGGAAAAACCATCCTCATTGAAATTAAATTTATAGACGCCTCACTTGATTACAATATCTTGTTCGGACGTAGCTACATGTATGCTATGAAGGAGGTAGCCTCTTCTGTGTTTCGTATGATGATGTTGCCCCATAACGGGAAAATCTTCACCATCGACCAACTTACACATTACGAGCCTAATCATTCCACCAACATTGATAACATCCTCCCTCTTGTCCGCGCTAGCTTAGATGCTTTTCCAGTCATCAACATTGGCCCTGGAATATTCAAGGACCCATCCTTGTTAGGGACTTATCATGGAGCACGACCTCTCCTAAACCCTTCTATTTCAGCACAAGTGTGTGTAGTTTCCTCTAACGGAACAGATATTAGAGACAACACTCCTCTCATTGAGACCCCTCCCCACATCAAAGTTCCACCAATCAAAGAATCACTACCTCAGGAATTCTCTGAAAACACCAACGCACCACTTATCTTGGATCCCCCCCCCCCTCCAAGGACAAATCCTGGTATGGGAAACAGTCCCCTAGGCCATTACCCAAATCCCCTTTTTCTACCCCCCACCCGGAGTCCAAGCATTCCAGGTAGCTGCTACCCTCACCCTTCCCAACATGGTTCTCTCCATCCCTGTATGGTATCTTCATCCACCTACTATGGTTCCTCCACCGTCTCTCCCTCCTCAGACAGAGGGATTACCGATGTAGATCCCAGTACAGGCTCCTGCCACACCACCCTAACCCCCAACCGGAGGCAACACCACTAGCACTGGGGGCAGACAAAGGAAGAACAATCCCATAACTCCTATCCTTCCCTGAGCTCATCCTCCTTGCAAACTATGTGAAAGAGAAGGACACCTCACTAATAGATGTCCTACTCTTCCCGAGTTACACAATCTTATCCAGCTCCCCAAAGCAACCCCATTGCTTGCCACTCCACCAAGTACATCCACCGCTACTATAGAGTCCCCAACCATACACAAGAAAGGTTTACAAACCAATTTTGCTTGTTCCATATGCTAAGAATATGGCCATTACACTCATCATTGCCCATCTCTACCTCAATTTCGCCAAAAATTAGCCGTAGTATGCCACACATTTCGGCTTGAGCCCTCTCAGGCACTCCCTACTGATGCTCATATTATTGACATTCGTTATATTTCTTCGTCAGTATCTGCGTGAATGAGATACCATCCACAATATCGTGACATTTGGTTTATGTCAAGTGATCCATCACACCCTGTACATGATATCCCTTCTACGTCCTCATCCCCTAAGGACAATAACACTTACCTGTTGACGGTTCCCCCTGCCATCTCCCAGGATCCCCTGTCTTCTCGCATTTTTCATTGCGACAAGATATCTTGGAGGAACTAACTACCCCCGATTTCCCATGGGATGCGATCCATCATAGAGAACATTTTCTCTCACAAGAGGCCTTTTACCCTCCTACCCAAGCCTCCCTGTGTGCAATCAAAACCAAGGATTTTATTCCGCTAGGGCATATTGATTGGTTCAAAAACCCTATCCCTTCCCCCGATGATTTTGAAGAAGGCAACATGGCCAACATCTCCCCCACAGTCAAAATTGACATTTCCATTAAACTAGACATCATAGAAGAGATCAACATTGGCACTGCATTCTCCCCTAGAGAAATCATTGCTTATAAATCTCTCTTTCAGGAATACTAAGATATTTTTTCCTAGTCATATACAAAGATGCCTAGCCTTGATCCTTCTATAGTCGAACATCAAATCGACACATGGCCGTATATCACCACTGTATGGCCCTCCATACAACCCCTACCTAAAATATATCAACTTCACAAAATGCAGGATGATAGGGTCACTAACCTGTCTCTCCCAACTCCCGGATCGGTAGCCTCATGCTCCCGTAATCTCGAAATCACCTCACAACTCTCTTGCCAAATCAACAATAGTGTCGGGTACAAATGAGGTGGCATTGTGGGCCCACCATCCATATATAGGCCCTTTTTCCCAACTTCCCCATTATGTTACAGTAGCCCAGAGCCTCCGTTTTCCGATCCCTTCTCAGCTATGAGAACCTGATCTAACCATCTACACATTCACATTCCCCGGGTTATCATCTACACTCTGCCCCAAAGGAGAATTTTTCCCATGCCACATTCAGGTACGCATGCTCACTTTCAGTTTTATCAAATAGCTGTTATATGTTCTTTATCATTAGATATTGTTCATGTTGGGTATTTGGTTTTTTATGTGTGTAGGTACTTGTTCAACAAGCTTACATCCCCTTCAGGTATATGTGCGACACTGGAATGTAGTTACTCCCTCTGTAAATAATTTCATATCCGAGTCACACCCTCTAACATTTACCTTGAGGGTCCCTACATTCGGCTCTGCAGTATCTTTACTTCTGCCACATTATGGTACTGTCATCCGATAACATTCTCCCCCACATGAGTTTTCCCATTATAGTTCCCCTTGGAAACTTGACACTCATGCTGATTTCACCCCCTATGATTGGGAGTCCTAATAGTATTTTTCACTTTCGAGAATGAACCCCATACTTCTTCTCATCATATTGCTAACCTTCCCAATGGACTCCCCGGGTCATATCATCTTACACTTGGTTCTATTGACTGCACCCCCACAGTTTCATTAGCCCTCCATCTCATCCACCATCCATTTTCCCATCTGCAGATTGTCCTCCATCCACTTACCTAATACATAATCCCACCCATGAGGCCCCCACCCTCCACAAATTCTCTTTCATAAACTTGTGCTCTAAATAGGCCAAGCCATCTTTCATTGGGGCACCCATTTCTGTATCTGTATACTCAACCCACATTATTATTTATTTCTTTGATAATTGTATAAAGCCCTTGTTTCCATCATATACATAGCTTTTTTTTCATCCTCGATGGCCTTCTTTTCCTTAGAAAAGCAACCCATGTCATCCGTGGTTGGGGCATGCACCCTTTTTTCATATAGAAATCTTTAAAAAACCCCGAGTATCCCAAATCCATGTACCCACGATCTCCAAGTTTGACCACTTTGTTAGCTTGCAACATAGTTTAACCCCATATCTAGTCATCTCCCTGACTCTAGATCCAATTTTACGGTTGCTGCCAATCTTCCCTCAACACCCCAACCAAGGGAAATATTGAGTCCCATAGTGTCTTGACTTCGTCCATGTTACCCACCAGTACTTGATATCACCCATTACTCAGTGGATTTCAAGGAGCCCTTTGCTTCTTGACGTCACGTCTCCCTTCCTGTCGACATCAACACAGTTTCCAGAAGGGCGGCATTATCTTGACTCTCATTATATTTTCAATGAGGAGTCTCGGACGACATAGAGAGAGTCATCGTCGCTTTCTGATTTTGTTGACTCCCATAACATTCGATTTCAACAAAATATCATGTTAAGGTGGGTCTTACTACATGACCATTGCAACTTTCCATACTAGCCGAAGACCTCTGAATTTCTTAGGCCATCAATGCCTATGAGTCATCGAAACCTCTTATCGTTGTCATTTACTCGCTTCAGAGCAAGTTCACCATTCATAAATGTTATCTGCCGTTATCAACCGCCCCCGAGGGCATTGCAGTTATCTACACCATCATACATCTTTAGTTACAATCCAATATTTTGGTTTCATGACACAAGCATGGGGCATGCCTGCCTCATTTGNGAGAAAGGTTTGGTTCCAACAATTTTCCCTTTCCCTACAGTGGATCGCTCTTGCAGTTCCTCTCTTCACTTTTCTTTACAATGACACTCTCAACAAAAGAAACATTGATGTATTTTGGCTATACGTATTCTCCTAACCTCACACATCACGGGGCATCTGTTATCACTGAAAAATCATCCGCAACATTGCACACAATGGTTGAAGAAAGACATCAATCCCAACAACAATTAGTACATCTACAACATCAAAATCCATCAAAAGGCACAAAACTATACACTTGGTTCAAAAATTAAGTTGTGCAAATTCACCAAAGGATGCGCACGCACTGTGCGCATAATGTGTGGGCCAACACAACCCTAACCATGCACTATGCGCAAGATGCACATCTGTCTACAAGAAAATCCACACACTTCTCATGAATGACACATTTATGAATCTTGTCGGCCTCTCAACCACTTCTAGTATGACCCCAAACACGATTTGACACATAGATATGAGCGAAATCTAGCTTGGAGGCTGGTCAAGGGATAGGAAGTGCCCTAAAAGGCCCCTTGTTCACACTATGAACCAGTTGTATATTTCCTTGAATGGAAACTATAAATATGTGCCATGGGTGTGCTAGAAAAATAAGAACTTCAAGGTATTGTTATGCTGCAAGAATTCTTCTTGGAGAATCCTCTTTTCTCTTTGAATCATTGAAGCACTTTAGCAAGGGCCATTCCACTCACCTCTTGAGAGGATTGGTATTGTATTTCTTCACCATTGTCACTTGCCATTGCATGAATATAAGAGCTCTCTATTGATGCAGGAGCATCGCTCCACCTCAGCAACGCACCAGCTATCCAACACATCTAAGCGCATTTAAGAAGGGGAGAGGCGCCAACCCTCTCATCTTGCCCTCATTTTAAAATTTAAATGTAATTAAAAGCAAATTAAATTCCGTCAAGATTTGTAGATCTGAGTCACACCTTTGTACATGCAGTAGATGAAGTTTCCTTTAATAGGCTTGAGCTGGACATATCTCGAGCGTTGCCTTGGATCTGAATTTTTAATGATCATTTAATGTAATCTACCTCAGTCGATAGGCATTGTAAATGGTGATTCGACACCCCTAGAGTATTTTGGAGGGAAGGCTCGATGAGCCCCTCTTGTATAAATCTTTGTAACATATGCCCAGTAGATGTTGCTAAGGGTTGTTGATAGCCATTGAGGGTTGATTGCAAATCATTGTAAGCCAAGGAGATGAGAGAGAGAGCGGAGACTCAGTTGCAGTCCATGCCTACACCCACTGTAAACAAACATTCATATTAATACAAAGAGAGTAGTTTTTTCTGCCTACGAGTTTTTTGTGCATTCATGTCTTTAATGAATGTTATATGTGTGTTTATGAATGTATGTTATATATGTATGTGATAAGTTTCCATCTGCAGGGTAAGGATATAATTTCTCTATCTATGAGTTTTGTTAAATTGTTTTGGGTTCTTTAGGTTGTGCAAGGAGTGCACGATAGAGTGTTGAAAACCCTGTGAGCCAACACAAGGAGTGCGTATCTGAACTCTTTTGAGTTAGAGAAGAATGTTCCAGGAGGGCACACCAGAACATTTACAGACTCAAGAGGATCCTTAAGGTTACTGAACACCTTGGAGGAGAGACTGTGCAGAGGAGGCATAGAGAAGCATAATTGTTGAAGATTCTGTAGAGCTCTGCCAGGAGGGCATTGAGCAGGCGCAAGTGTGCACAAGTGAAATCTGTTTCAAGTTTAGAAAGGAGAGAAGTGGCAAGGAGAATACACTCACAGAGTTACTGAACACTCTGTAATCTCAACAAGTAGTGCTTTGAGCAGGTGCAAGGAGTGCACAGGACCAACACATTTTGAAGTATTAGATAAGTTGAAGGAAACAAAGTTTCTAAACACTTTGTAGGAGAGCTCTGCAAGTGTGCATTGAGCAGATGTAGGAGTTGCATCAGTGAACCTAAGAGAGATTAGGATTCAGGAAGAAGAGCTGTGCAAGGAGTTCACCAGGCCAACACTTAGACGAGGTGTTGAAAGACAACCCTTCGAAGGCTTGATTAAGTGCAAGGAGTGCACATAGGAACAAACTTGTTTCAAGTTCGAAAGCTCAGGAGGAAGAGCATCGAGTTTCCAGGAGGGAACCATATAATCCTTTGAAGAGAGAAGAGGCCCGAGTACCTTGGAAAACCAAGCAACTACAAGGCTCGGGAAGGATAGTGCAAGTGTGCGCAGTGACCTTGCATAGAGAAGTGGAGGCCAAGGACCTTTACATGTTTCAGTCGAGAAGATAACGCAAGGAGTGTGCAGAGGCCACATTTCAAGTTGAAAGCTCAAAAGGAGAAGTGCAAGGTTTTCATGCAGAGGCAAGTGTGCACTAGGGCGAGGTCAAATTCCATTGACAAAAGCTCAGAAGGGAGAGCCCAAGTAGAGACCCATCAGTCGAGCTTGCAGGAGAAATCTCAAAAGATGTAGCCTTTGACACTTGCAAATTTTCCAAATTTGGGAGGAAGTGGCAAAGCTCAGGAGGAGGAGAAACAACTGCTGTCATATCAACTACATGAGAAGATTTGGACCGTTAAATTTTGCGTCCAGACATTGAGAAGGAGCATGCAAAGAGGAGGAATAGATCCCAACCGTCGAATCTGAGCGCGAGGATCAACAACCGTCTGATCCAAGTGAGTAGCACAGGATTTAAACCCCTTTTTATGTGTAAGGAGTGAGGACTCGCTGAAGTCCCAAATTTAGTAGGAATCGTCCATCGTCGAGAGAGACACATGGTAGTAGATATGTAGATATGGAGGTATCACCCTTCGGAGAAATTGAACCAAGTTGAATCGAGAACTCCCGAAGAGCCGAGAGCTGAAGAAGATCATGGTCATCGATATGAAGAGAGACGCTTCAGGAAAAAGGGTGTGTGTAACGTTCGAAACTCCTGAAGGCCGGAGTTTGAAGTGAATCGCAGTCCTTGTCTATTGGATAGGTGAGAACCATCGATTCTCGCGCCAGTTGTGTTAACGAGTTGGGTGAAAAGGTTGCAAATGTTGTAAAATGGTTGAAGCCTGAAGTCACGAAGTGCTTAAAGAGAGTAAGCCCCAGGTCACAGCCCGAGGTCGTATGAGGAAAGGGGCCTAGCGAGAGGAGCTAGCGTGCACCACCATAAAATTTCCAAGAGCGCTAAGAAAAGGGCCCGCGGGTTTTCATAGAATTTGCATCTAAGGAGATAAGGGGCCTGTGTAAAGTGGTTTTGGGTTCTAGCAGGGGCTCGAAGAGTCTATCCGACTCCAGTTATTGAAGATCCTTGACTGGGAGGTTGTAGAACCCCTAGGAGGGGAGGGGGGATGCATCATTTATTAGGGAACTCAAGATCCCTCCCAAGGAGCAAGAGGGGATTCATAAGTCCATTCCTTTCTCTATAGTGTTAGCCTATCAATATATTGATCCATTGGTAGCTATTGGTGGCTATATGATGGTCATTTTTTGTTTTTTCATGGTTCTAGTTCTTGCAAGATTCTCTAACATTTATTTCTTTTTGTTTTAGTTTTATTTCCTTGTTTCATGTGTATTTGGTTATCTAATCAACTCACAAACCTTTGTCTTTTTTAGCTGACTTAACTAGGCAAGTAAGTGTTGTGTTTTTGCTCACCCATATGACAAAACCAACACAACACAAGGAACAATGGATTGACATGAGTATTGAAACGACATAATCCAATGGACATGACGAAGGTAAGAGGGAAAGCATAAATTTGATGGAAACCATCAAGAATCTGTAGAAATATGTTCAAAGTGATAAAGAAGATAATGAGAGGCTTAGGAAATCCAAGGAACAACAAGATGATTTCAACATCACGCTGTTACGAAGCCTGAAAAAAATAGAGAGGAAAATGGATAAAGAGACAGAGTCTAGCAAGGGAAGGGAACATAATTATCATGACAAAATAAGTGAGACAAGGAGTGATGATAGACACCATCATCACTCTCCTAAACATTCATCTAGGCGGCCACGTAGTAGCTCAAGCCCGTCCCCTGACAGAAACATAAGAGGAAAACTGGGCCATATGAGCTAAAGGGAGAAATAAATAATATCAAGCCTCCTACTTTTGACGGTGAGCAAAAAAAGGATGAGGATGTTGATACCTGGATGTTGGAAATGAGGAAATGATTTTAGCTACATAACTATTCCTATCAGGCATAAGGGAGAATAATAATTTATTAACTTAAAGGAAAAGCATCAATGTGGTGGGATCATTTTGTACAAGCACAAACATTGATGAGAAGAATGTTACTTGGGAGGAGTTTAAGAAATATTTTGAAAATAAATATTTAACCAAACACTACTATGATATGAAAATGAAAGAGTTCTTTGAACTCAAGCTTGGGAGCATGACCATAGACGAGTACGAGAGAAGTTTTTTATAACTGTTGAAATATATGTCTTTTATCAAAGATGAACAAGTGAATATTCAAAGATATTTAAGTGGGCTTCCATCATTCATGAGTGATAAACTACAATATGATGATCCTAAGACACTGGAAGAGGCCATAAGAAGAGATAAATGTCTCTATGATCAACATAAAAGAAGAAAAAATTTCTAAAGGCTTGGGAAGACAAAAAGAATAACAATATGGAGTAGAGGAAGAAGGGAAACACACCTCCATTTTTAAGAAATAATACTCAAAGACAACCAGTTTTCAAAGAGCCTAGGATGGATGAAATCATGGGACAAAGACCGAGACAACAACCCATAAAGTATTGGGGTTGTAATGGAGACCATATGTACCAAGAATGTCCTTTGAGAGCTGAAAAAGCAAAGGTTATTCACAATGTACAACAAGCTGAAATAGTTGAAGATATGGGAAAGGATATACCAAGAATTTATGCAGCCATGGACAACAAATAAGCCAAATTTCAGTCTCACATGATTGAAGTAAAAATTAAGATCAACAATCAACCTATTGCTATTTTAATTGATTCAAGAGCTATTCATAGTTATCTAGATCCTTAGATGGTAGAAAGGTTTCTTTTGCCAAAAATCAAACTTGGAAAACCTTGGTTGGTACAACTAGCTACCGGGACTAAAAGGAAGATTAATGAAATGGTTAAGGCATGCCCAATGGATATGAATGGGATAAGTACCAAAGCATATTTGAATATCATACCTTTGGGATCTTATGATTGTCTCATTGGTATGGATTGGATGGATAAACACCATGTTGTTTTGGACTGTTACAACAAGGCCTTTACTTGCTTAGATGAGGAAGAGAACTTGAGGAAAGTACGGGGGATCCCAAGAGCTATAACTATCAGAGAATTTTCAGCCTTGAAGCTGAATAAAATATTTAGAAAGGGATGTCAACCGTTTGCAACACATATGGAGGAATCTCCTAAGGACAAGGTGCCCAACATTGAGGACTATGTAGTTCTAAAATAATTTGAAGATGTGTTTGGAGAAATTCCCGGATTACCACCCAAAAGAGATAATGATTTTTCAATTAATTTAATTCCTGGAACAACCCTTGTATCCAAGGCTCCCTACAGAATGAGCATACCTGAGTTGAAGGAGTTACAAATGCATCTTGAAGAACTCTTGAAGAAAGGATATATATGCCCACATGTGTCACCTTGGGGCGCACCAATATTATTTGTGAAAACAAAGGATGACACCTTGATACTTTGCATTGATTTTAGGTAGCTAAACATGGTAACTATAAAGAACAAATATCCTCTGTCGAGGACAAATGACCTCTTTGATCAATTGAGAGATGCAAAGGTATTTTCCAAGATTGATCTTAGATCTGGATATCACCAAGTGAGGATTAAAGAAGAGGACATTAGTAAGACTCTTTTAGAAAAAGGTATGGCCAATACGAGTTTACAATGGTGCCATTTGAATTGTCAAATTCACCAATGGTTTTCATGTATTTAATGAATGGTATCTTCAGAGATTACTTGGACAAGTTATTCATTGTCTTTCTAGATGACATCCTTGTTTATTCCAAATATGAAGAAGAACATGAACAACACTTGAGGATGGTGCTGCAAGTATTAAGAGAACAAGGTGGCTACTACACTCAACAAAATAATACATGAAATACATGCTACAACCATCAACATGTGCAAATCAGATTTACAAAACATAATTTTAGAGGATGCAAAATCAGATCAAACTTATGAGGAAATGAAAAAAATCTACAACAAGGAAAATGCAACAAAAAATTGAGAATTATGAGCTGAGGGAGAAGGAATGCTTATGTTCAAGGACAAGATATATGTGCCAGATAATCAAGATTTGAAATTTTTTCTCTTATCAGAAATGCACAAGGTGCCTTATGCTGGACACCCATGGTACCAAAAGACAATTGTAGCTGTCAAAAAGCTATATTATTGGCTAGGTATGGAAAAAAAAGGTTGCAGATTTCATTGCCAAGTGTCTTGAATGTCAAAAGGTCAAGGCTGAGCACAAACACCCAACTGGTTTATTACAATATTTGCCTATTCCTGAGTGGAAATGGGAAGTGGTAACCATGGAATTTATTATTAAACTGCCCATGACTGCCAAACAACATAATTCTATTATGGTAGTTGTGGACAAGCTCACCAAAGATGCCCATTTTATCCCTATGAAGATAACTCACAAGGCAACCAACATTGTTGATATCTACTTGAATGAAGTAGCCAGACTTCATGGGATACCAAAAATGATTGTATCCGATAGGGATCCCATGTTCACATCAAATTTTTGGAAGGGGTTATTCACAGGATTTGGAACAAATTTGAATTTCAGCACAACTTACCATCATGAGTCAGATGGACAGACAAAAAGAGTCAACCAGTTAATAGAGGACATGCTTAGAATGTATGTCATGGACAAACCCTCAAAGTGGGAGGATTGCTTACACTTGGTTGAATTTGCTTATAACAATGGATACCAAACATCTATAAAGATATGTCCATTTGAGGCACTTTAAAGAAGGATATGCAATACACCAGTAAGCTGAGACAATCCAGCTGATAAGACGATAGTTGGATCAAATTTACTCAGGGATTTGGAGGATCAAATGACGAAGATAAAACAAAACTTGAAGGTTGCCCAAGACAGGCAAAAAATTTATGGAGATAAGCATAGAACCCCTAGATAATTTTCAGTAGGCGACCGTGTACTTTTGAAAGTAAAAGCAACAGGAAGTTCCTTAAGGTTGGGATGGTGCTCAAAACTAGCAACTCAATATTATGGGCCATTCAAAGTTCTAGAAAGGATTGGTCCCGTAGCATATATGCTTGCATTATCAACATCCATGCATATTCATAATGTTTTTCATGTATCCTTACTCAAAAAGTATGTACCTGATACTAATCATGTCATTTATTGGAATGTGATTCAAGTAGAGACATAGGGTGAATTTCAGGTAAAACCAATATGAATTTTGGACCGAAAAGACAAATAGCTATAGAATCGATTCATAAATCTGGTAAAGGTCCAATGGACCTGGTACAGACCTGAAGAAGCAACCTGGGAACATGAAGATGCTATGCGGGTAGAATACCCACATTTTTTTGTAAATTTTTGAACTTTTGTTTGTACATATGTATATGTTGCACTGCGGATGATGCATAAATAAGGGGGAGAGGAATGTAATACCCCTAGGATGAACCCTAATTGAAATGTAATTACAGATATACACATAGGCTGGTGAGCTAGGAACTTCTTTTGGCTAGTGAGACTTCTTTGTATTATGCATTTTCATTTTGAAATTAATGGAAAAACACAACTGCATGCAAACCATCCTAACAAGAAGATTATGGGGTGGATAAACTCCACTAGATGGAAAAATGGGGCTAAAGGTCTAGGAAGAGAGCCAAACCAAGGAAATATTAATAAAATATTTCCAACAAATTCAAAAGGGATAAGCATGATTTTATCCTAAGTTCCCAAGGGGGAGGGAATGGATCAACAAGTGGGTGTAAGGGAGAGTTCAAGGGGTGACAAGTGGCACTCCATAAGCATGCAAACAAAATATCAAACCTTAGTGTATTTTTCTCATTCCATCCGTCCATTCTAGGGGGGGGACTATTATGCTCTCCATGTTTGGTACCATTTTCCTGCTGCTGTAAGTGTTGTTGCTAGATTTTCTATTTTACTGAAGAACGCTTAAGGGGGATTTGTTGGGAGTTAAKMTGAAGGAGTGGGTTGTCAGGGCTATGTGCATTCTCTCTAKGTGAGAGAATTGTAGGGAATTTGATTCCCAGAGGTGCCAAATTGCAATTATAGAACTCTGAATCTTCCTACCCGGCTTGTTGTTGAAGCCCGATATGGAAGTGGGGTAACCATAGGGGGCACACTTTCTAGGTGGGACAATCATRTGGGGAAGTTAGAGATTGTAGACTAGCTATTGAACTTGGCACCTGAATTGAAAAATTGCTGCAACTGAGAGACCTTTTGGGATAAGATTTCCTTTCCCAAGTGGAGTTTAGGCCCCAAATCGGAGGTGACCTGTTGTCAATTTGTGGGCATTAGAGTCTAAGGTTGGGAGGAAATTCAGAGGTCCACATGCAATTGGTGGCTCATTTATACCAGATAAGGGTCCACTATGTGCTTATTTAATTTACTGTTGAATGAGAATGTATGGAATCATATATTAGGTATTACTATGCAATTATTATGAGTTCTTGTCATGAATAATTGTTATTCTTAAAAACTCTTTATTAGAATTGTTTAGGTGTTGTAATTAAGTAATTATGTTATGGTTTTTTACAACTATAATTATCCTGAGCATTTTGGCAATTAGACTTGTCTAACACTGTAGTGTTGTAACTGCAATACCCAAAGACTATAAATTACATGTTCTGTATACATTTCCAATTGTTTATATATGAACATATATGTATATAAAGTGGGGGTAATTACCCATCTCTATTCACAAGCATAGTTATCTATTGGCAAACATAAATTGAGTAGAATTCGACAATTGGGTTGGAATTGCCCTTGTCCAAGCTTGGACAATGTATTGGACGCATTTTTCTCCTACGTGATGATGGAAAAATCCTTAGACAGATCGAATGAGTTCCACATGCTAAGGATGGCCTAAATAATATTTGGAAAACCTTAGAATGAAAACCATATTTGTTGAAGTCCAGGTTTGGACTGAATAAACTACAAAAACGCATGTTTTCCTCAGTAGAAATCGTAACCTTTGATCTCGGCACAATGAGTTAATCTGGGTTGTTCATCAGAGTCCATTGCACTCCAGAGCATTCCATTTATTAGGGTCGTTTCCAACCGTTGGATTCCTCAGAGGTGGATTGAAAGGTCCCGACTGTTAATCAGGGTCCTTATGTACGAGGATTTGTCGAGGATATAGTTTGTTGTAAATCGTTGGATCAATCAGGAAGTAGTTGGGGGATACATGTCGTCATTGGATATATTTAGAAAGGAATTCAGAGTTGAATGAGTTGAGACCGGGAAGAACTGGGAACATGAAGATGATATGCGGGTAGAATACCCACATTTTTTTGTAAATTTTTGAACTTTTGTTTGTACATATGTATATGTTGCACTGCGAACGATGCATAAATAAGGGGGAGAGGAATGTAATACCCCTAGGATGAACCCTAATTGAAATGTAATTACAGATATACACATAGGCTGGTGAGCTAGGAACTTCTTTTGGCTAGTGAGCCTTCTTTGTATTATGTATTTTCATTTTGAAATTAATGGAAAAACACAACTGCATGCAAACCATCCTAACAAGAAGATTATGGGGTGGATAAACTCCACTAGATGGAAAAATGGGGCTAAAGGTCTAGGAAGAGAGCTAAACCAAGGAAATATTAATAAAATATTTCCAAGAAATTCAAAAGGCATAAGCATGATTTTATCCTAAGTTCCCAAGGGGGAGGGAATGGATCAACAAGTGGGTGCAAGGGAGAGTTCAAGGGGTGACAAGTGGCACTCCATAAGCATGCAAACAAAATATCAAACCTTATTGTATTTTTCTCATTCCATCCGTCCATTCTAGGGGGGGGACTATTATGCTCTCCATGTTTGGTACTGTAAGTACCAAACATTTTCCTGTTGCTGTAAGTGTTGTTGCTAGATTTTCTATTTTACTGAAGAACGCTTAAGGGGGATTTGTTGGGAGTTAAGCTGAAGGAGTGGGTTGTCAGGGCTATGTGCATTCTCTCTAGGTGAGAGAATTGTAGGGAATTTGATTCCCAGAGGTGCCAAATTGTATTTATAGAACTCTGAATCTTCCTACCTGGCTTGTTGCTGAAGCCCGATATGGAAGTGGGGTAACCATAGGGGGCACACTTTCTAGGTGGGACAAGCATGTGGGGAAGTTAGATATTGTAGACTAGCTATTGAACTTGGCACATGAATTGAAAAATTGCTGCAACTGAGAGACCTTTTGGGATAAGATTTCCTTTCCCAAGTGGAGTTTAGGCCCCAAATCGAGGGTGACCTGTTGTCAATTTGTGGGCATCAGAGTCTAAGGTTGGGAGGAAATTCAGAGGTCCGCATGCAATTGGTGGCTCATTTATACCATATAAGTGTCCACTATGTGCTTATTTAATTTACTGTTGAATGAGAATGTATGGAATCATATATTAGGTATTACTATGCAATTATTATGAGTTCTTGTCATGAATAATTGTTATTCTTAAAAACTCTTTATTAGAATTGTTTAGGTGTTGTAATTAAGTAATTATGTTATGGTTTTTTACAACTATAATTATCCTGAGCATTTTGGCAATTAAACTTGTCTAACACTGTAGTGTTGTAACTGCAATACCCAAAGACTATAAATTACATGTTCTGTATACATTTCCAATTGTTTATATATGAACATATATGTATATAAAGTGGGGTAACTACCCATCTCTATTCACAAGCATAGTTATCTATTAGCAAACATAAGTTGAGTAGAATTCGACAATTGGGTTGGAATTGCCCTTGTCCAAGCTTGGAAAATTTATTGGACACATTTTTCTCCTACGTGATGATGGAAAAATCCTTAGACAGATCGGACGAGTTCCACATGCTAAGGATGGCCTAAATAATATTTGGAAAACCTTAGAATGAAAACCATATTTGTTGAAGTCCAGGTTTGGACTGAATAAACTACAAAAACACATGTTTTCCTCAGTAGAAATCGTAACCTTTGATCTCGGCACAATGAGTTAATCTGGGTTGTTCATCGGAGTCCATTGCACTCCAGAGCATTCCATTTATCAGGGTCGTTTCCAACCGTTGGATTTCTCAGAGGTGGATTGAAAGGTCCTGACTGTTAATCAGGGTCCTCATGTACGAGGATTTGTCGAGGATATAGTTTGTTGTCAATCGTTGTGTTATCTCCCAAAATAGCACCGTAATTTTGGTCGGGTTTTATGGCGAATAACATGGCTATTGATAGTTTCCTCAATTCATTGTTGAGTCTTTTTAGCTACAAAACTTAAGTTTTGGTTTTGTCTTAAGAAAATAATTTTACCCATAAAGTCTTCCTTTCAAAATTATAATTTTACACTTTCATCAGCTAACGTGTTTCCAAAAGTTGAGCGTGCGCTGTTGAAAGTGCATGCTTTCCGCAGCTAAGGAACAATTTTTCAAAGGTCATGCGCTGTTGAAAGTGCATGCTTTCCACAACTAAGGAGTGCTTTTTACAAAGAGGCGCGCTGTTGAAAGTGCATACTTTCCACAGCTATTGAGCAGTTTTAACAAAGTCGCGTGCTGAGGAAAGTCAAGATTATCAACAGCTAACAGAGGTTGTACTCTCGGGTTGGCAACATCAAATCAAATCTTTGGTTCCATATCAGACATTGTTCACAAAAGACCGTTTAGAGTTTTGAATTGCAAATGGAAAGAATGATACTTAAACTTGTAGGGCACTTTTCAATCCCTTCCCAAGCTCCAAATGAAGATCTGAAAACACCATTGGATAGCTTAGATTCTCTATATGTCGATCGACTATCTAAACATGCAAAACAGACTCTCCATGACCGAGAAAATTGATTTTGAAAAAATTTGCACTTTCACCAGCGCAAAAGGCAGAATTTTGACTAGTTAGCTGTGGAAAGTGGCCACTTTCAACAGCGCAGGAGCAGATTTTTCAGGCAGGTGCGCTGTTGAAAGATGTCATGGCCAGAATAGCCAAATTTTCGCCCAGATCAAGAATTTTTGGGATTGGATGGTTTGAATCCTTCTTCAATAAGCTGGTTATGAATTATCAAATCAAAATCTGAGGGCCATTTTTGGAGATGAAAGTCAAAGGGGCATTTTTTGACTAGATTTA
>JASDQU010507252.1:25815-41595 GCA_032191745.1 Picea mariana
GACCCCTCCTTAACTTCTCCTTCTACAGAGTTTATATAGAAACAATACATAATTATCAAGATCCAAAAGAAATGGATCTGAAAGCATCCTCATCTATATTTAGTTTATTGTTTCAAATAATCAAGGAGAATGTCAAATCTGATCTCTAAGTCGAATTAATGAGGTGGCTGGTCAACTGCTGTCCATGAGATTTTTTAGGAAAATAAATTTGGCAAATTCCTGAAAACTAGGGTCCAACAATATCTTCGTATCGCCCAAACGGTGATATATGTGTAAAAACCGAGAGAGGTTTTTGTAAAAGGGCTCATTCCCAAAAAAAACCTATTTTGGTTTCCAAAAATTCATTTCCAGTTGTTCTGAAAACGCTCCCAAAATTACTGACTAAAACAAGAAATTATGTATTGTGAAATCTTAGAAAATTAGGCCTCAAAGATAGATCAGAATATCTTAAACTGTGATTGCTGTGTAAAAACTGAGAGAGGCTTTTGTGAAGGGACATTTTCCCCAAAAAAACCTCTTTTTTTTTCAACAAATTCATCTCCAACTATTCTACAACCTCTCTTGAAGATAAATACTAAATAGGTAAAAAACAGAGTATCTCCTGTAGCTTTTTCAGAAAAATAGGCCTCAAAGATAAATTTGAATCTATTACAATGTGACTGCTATGTAAAAAATGAGAGAGTTTTTGTGAAGGAACATGTTTCCAACAAAAACCTCTTTTGGTTTCAACAAATTCATTTCCAGCTGTTCTGCAACCTCTCTTGAAGATAAAGACTAAAACAGGTAAAAAAAACAGAGTATTTCCTGTAGCTTTTCTGGTTTTGCAGAATAATAGCCTTTGTCATCAGAAAACACTGCTTCGGCTTTTGATGATCCAGTGGTTTCTCTTGTTATAGGTCTTGTAGAATATTGAGAAATTTGTTTTCCTTTCCCTGTTGTCTTACCCACATTTTTATTTTCTTTTTCTTTCCTGTGTAATGGAGGTATTTCTGTTTATGCTTGACTGTGGGTTTAATTGGATTTGCATTGTAATATTCATCTATATCTACTTCCATATTTATGTTTGCATCAGAAAATGTTTTGATCTATGCATCTAGTTTGGGTCTATTACCTTTGCTAGTTCTTCTCACCCTGATATCAGACATTTCCTCTTTAACAAGAGTTTCATCAACTGGAATACTCCGTTTCTATGTAATAACCCTTTTCCCTTTGCTGGGCTGTGGATTAGGATTCAGGGATTGGATCAACCAGCTCCAGGGTTTCTGTACCTCCCTCAGAGAAGCAAAAACCAGAGTCTTAATTAAGACTTGATGAAACAGGCTACTCTTTGCAGTGGTGGGGTGTGACTACACCCTTTTTGACATCTTTGCCAGGATTTTGAGTAGAAAGTAAGGCAGATTTAAAGGATAATCTTCGTTTAGATGCATTAACAACCTAATGTGGTAGATGTAAATCATTGAAAATCTGCCTTCGTAGGTGATATACCTGTGGATGATGATTAAAGCAATGTGCCATTCCTGTCTAATCCAACTATGAGGGACTCCCTTTCTCCAATCTGGGTTTTCCTTATCTAGTAGAAAAAAATGATTGACAAATTCTGTGACTACATGTTCTTTTTTCCACCATCATTCTCCTCCAACTACCAATCTGAAAGCTTTGGTGATTGTTTTTTCTGTCACTAGTATTAGCAAATTTACGATCTCCACTTCGAAACCATCGAAGTTCTGTGCAAACACCATAGGTACATGTTCGTCATAACCTTGGAAGGTGGCGAGGAATTCTAACCAGCCAACGTCTTTAAACCTCTGTGCCATCTGCGGATATTCTTCGAGAAGCTCAACGCCTTCGGGTTCCAATTTGACAACTTGCCCACTTCTCTTAGGTGCCATATTAATAACATGATGTTGCAACTTGGCATTGCTCGGAAGTTGAATTTGCAACCTGCAACTGTTAGCATATAATAGTTTCTTCTGGAAAATGCCTGCGCTTATAATTCAACAAATTAGAATGACGAGTGACAGGATCATATAATGATGTTTGGAAATTGATTGATTTGAAAAGGGTCTTTGCAGGTACAAAATGATCCCATCATGTAACAGTGCGAACTATAGAATGATTCAAGAGATATCGTGGGACACATGTGGATTATCAGTCCACGATTTATGTAATCATAACAAAATCAGGGTGGCTGACGCTTATCATGGCATGATTATATTGGCGCTATGGGAATAATATTATTCTAGTAGCGCTATTAATGACTTAGCAGAATTTTGAATTTGCAAGATTCAAATAGGCATACGAAGTGACACATCTTGTAAAACCATGTCTTAGATCTCCCAAACTTAAGGAAATTATTCAAAAAGATAAAATGTGAAACATAACAAACTGAAAACAAAGATTAAAATCAAACAAAAGCAAACAATGAAGTGTAGGTAGGGAGGGTTTAGGATCAGATTTTCTCACTAAATCAAAAGCAAAATTAGAGACTAACACTGGCTTCTTCTGGGGATGATGCTCTCCCTGTGAGGCATCAAGAACAAGCAGATCATTGTGCCTTTCCGTTCTATCCATCTGTGCAACTTGACCCTGCAAATCTTCAACTCTGCAAACATCCACAATTTTTTGCTATGCCTAGTCCATTGGGCTTGTGGAGTCATTCAATATCATTCAAATCTAGCCCAAACTTCTGCAAATCTGCTCCTCATTTGAAGCCAAACTACCCCTACCAATAGTGCCTTATATACATGGGGCATGGAGTCTTTATTTCAAAACTGAAACCAAATTATCTACTGCAAATTAACAGACTGAAAAGAATCTCATGCTTGATGGTAAGCTTATTCTTCTATTTATTCCTACTTCTAACCAGTAAAAACTAGCTCATCATGTGACATCATGCTTCCAATGAAGCCATGATAACATCAAACCATTTACCAAAGATCTTTCAATGCAGATATAAATCAGAGAAGAATTATTTATGTGTAACATAATTTTAATTTGTAACACATACCTACAACCATCTTCTAATTTAATTCCAAAAATAGCAAGGCTGAAATATTCTGAGAAACATAACTCCATATAAATGGAGACCAGATCATAGAACGAAGTAGATTGATAACTGAAAATGGTTACCTCTTCTTGCTTCTCGATACTGCCATATTCTGGTTCAAACTGTTCATGACTAATGTGCAGGTTATTTTCATAAATCTGTTGCTCAGCTTCTGTCACCATAAATATAATAGGTTGTTGATAACCTTCATAAATACTGTTATGTGTATCAGATTTATCAACAATATGCTGAGGAAATACTTGTTCCTTATACGCATCATAAACAAGAACTTTTTCATTCAAATGAAAAACAACATGTGCATCAGAGATGAGATCAAATGCGTCTACTACTATGCAATCTTTGTCCCTGTCATCAATTGAATCTTGATGATCTTCCTCAACAACATAATTTTCGTCCTTACCATCAAAAGAAAAATTTGCTTTATGCTGAATATGCTTCTCAAATATATCACAACAATTTTCAAAAAGACTTTCAACTGAAATTTTTTCTTTACAAAATATATTGAAAGCATTATGGAAATTTTTCAAAGAGTTGATACTGGCGGCTGGAAGATATCTGCACCAGTCCAGGGCTACTCCCTTCAATGAGTATCTGAAAAATATTGATCTGAACATCCTCGTGCACAATTTGACATTCACAAATAAACCCATGGAAATCTAGCAGATGTTTAGCCGGTACCTCCCAATCTTCTCCTTTAAATGTAGGAAGGGAACCTTCCCATTCACCTATGCTAAGAATTGGGTTTGGAAAATCAACTACATCTGAAAATTCACAAAAGGCCAACCTTTGAGCCAAAATGGCTTCCATACTTGGATCCCCAGTGGATTCACCTATTAATCCTTAGACGGTGGAGTCACCATGGTGAAATATCTGCAGTCATGTATCTGCCCTCTTCCTGTTCACCATCAAGAAGTGGATCTGATCGTTGTCATTCTCCCAGGGAAGATATATTCGTTGCTTCGTCTCCGACAACGACACCAAAAGATGTTAGTCCCTAAAGTTGCACTTGATTGTGAGAGGGAAGGCTAGGGCATCATCGATTTATTGCAAAGTATTTTGAAGGTTTTTATGATTTGGTTTTTTGAATAAGGTGGTAGAAAATTGGCTCAAGGTTATAACATAACATGGAAATCAAAATCAAAACATAGTATATCCCATTGACTGATTAAAAGGCAGTCACATAGATAGATTAGACCAATAGGAAAAAGAGAGGATGAAGCCTTCAATTTTTCAACTTCACATAAATTCTTGTCTCAGAATATCATAAAGAAACAAGACCATCAGCTTGAAATCAAAACTTGAAAATAATTCCCACAATAAATTCTTTACTGTATTAATTAACAATCAAGAAACAAATGCATTGCAGTCTAAATAATGAAATCAAGCACGAAGAAAGAAAAATAGAGTAGAAAAGAGTATCTAACCATCCATATGCCTTTTCTATTAAATCTGAAATAGAACATAAATGCCTTACAAGGAGTTTCACAAAACAAGTCCTCTGGATCTCCAATTTTTCGACCCCTCAACTTCTCCTTCTACAGAGTTTATACAAAAACAATACATAATTATCAAGATCCAAAAGAAATGGATCTGAAAACCTCCTCATATATATTTATTTTATTGTTTCAAATAATTAAGGATAATATCAAATCCGATCTCCAAGTCGAATTGATGAGGTGGCTGGTCAACTGCTGTCCATGAGCTTTTTTAGGAAAATAAATCCGGCAAATTCCTGAAAAATAGGGTCCAACAATATCTTCGTATCTCCCAAACGGTGATAGATGTGTAAAAACTGAGAGAGGTTTTTGTGAAGGGGCTCATTCCCAACAAAAACCTCTTTTGGTTTCCAAAAAATCATCTTCATATGTTCTTCAACCGCTCCCAAAATTACTGATTAAAATAGGAAATTATGTATTGTGAAATCTCAGAAAATTAGGCCTCAAAGATATATCTGAATCTCTTAAACTGTGATTTCTGTGTAAAAACTGAGAGAGGTTTTTGTGAAGGGACATGTTCCCAACAAAAACCTATTTTTTTTTCAACAAATTCATCTCCATATATTCTTCAACCTCTCTTGAAGATAAATACTAAAACAGGTAAAAAACAAAGTATTTCATGTAGCTTTTTTAGAAAAATAGGCCTCAAAGATAAATTTGAATCTATTAAAATGTTATTGCTGTGTAAAAACCGAGAGAGGTTTTTGTGAAGGGACATGTTCCCAACAAAACCCTCTTTTTTTTTCAACAAATTCATCTTTAGCTGTTCTGCAACCTCTCTTGAAGATAAAGACTAAAACAGGTAAAAAAAACAGAGTATTTCCTGTAGCTTTTCTGGTTCTGCAGAATAATAGTCTTTGTCATCAGAAAACACTGCTTCAGCTTTTGATGATCTGGTTGTTTCTCTTGTTATAGGTCTTGTAGAATATTGAGCAATTTGTTTTCCTTTCCCTATTGTCTTACCCACATTTTTATTTTCTTTTTCTTTCCTATGTAATGAAGGTATTTATGTTTATGCTTGACGGTGGGTTTAATTGGATTTACATTGTAATCTTCATCTGTATCTACTTCCATATTTATGTTTGCATCAAAAAACATTTTGATCTCTGCATGCAATTTGGGTCTCTTACCTTTTCTGGTTCTTGTCACCCTGATATCGGACATTTCCTCTTTAACAAGAGTTTCATCAACTGGAATACTCTGTTTCTGTGTAACAACCCTTTTCCCTTTGCCTCTTTTCTGTTTGCTAGGCTGTGGATTAGGATTCAGGGATTGGATCAACCAACTCCAGGGTTTCTATACCTACCTAAGAGCATAAACAACCAGAGTCTTAATTAAGACTTGATGAAACAGGCTACTCTTTGCAGTGGCGGGGTGTGACTGCACCCTTTTTGACATCTTTGCCAGGCTTTTGAGTAGAAAGTAAGACATATTTAAAGGATAATATCCATTTAGATGCATTAACAACCTAATGTGGTAGATGTAAATCATTGAAAATATTCCTTCGCAGGTGATATACCTGTGGATGATGATTAAAGCAATGTGCCATTCCTGTCTAATCCAACTGTGAGGGACTCCCTTTCTCCAATCCGAGTTTTCCTTATCTGGTAGAAAAAATTGATTGACAAATTATGTGACTACATGTTCCTTTTTCCACAATCATTCTCCTCCAACTACCAATTTGCAAGCTTTGGTGATTGTTTTTTCTGTCGCTAGTATCAACAAATTTATGATCTCCACTTCGAAACCATCGAAGTTCTGTGCAAATGCCATAGATACTTGTTTGTCATAACCTTGGAAGGTGGCAAGGAATTCGAACCAGCCATCATCTTTAAACCTCTGTGCCATCTGCAGATATTCTTCAAGAAGCTCAACGCCTTCGGGTTCCAATCTGACAACTTGCCCACTTCTCTTAGGTGCCATATTAATAACACGATGTTGCAACTTGGCACTATTCGGAAGTTGAATTTACAACCTGCAACCATTAGCATATAACAATTTCTTCTGGAAAATAACTTCACTTATAATTCAACAAATTAGAATGATGAGTGACAGGATCATATAATGATGTTTGGAAATTGACAGATTTGAAAAGGGTCTTTGTGGGTATAGAATGATCCCTTCATGTAATGGTGCGAACTGTAGAATGATTCAAGAGATATCGTGGGACACATGCGGATTATCAGTCCACGATTTATGTAATCATAACAAAATCATGGTGGTTGGCACTTATCATGGCATGATTATATTGGCGCTACGGGAATAATGTTATTCCAGTAGCGCTATTAATGACTTGGAAGAATTTTGAATTTGCAAGATTCAAATAGGCATATGAAGTGACACATCTTGTAAAACCATGTCTTAAATCTCCCAAACTTAAGGAAATTATTCAAAAAGATAAAATGTGAAACATAACAAACTGAAAACAAAGATTAAAATCAAACGAAAGCAAACAATGAAGTGCAGGTAGGGAGGGTTTAGGATTAGAGTTTCTCACTAAATCAAAAGAAGAATTAGAGACTAACACTTTGGAAGGTGTCATAGGTTGCCATCAAATCCTGGATGCCAGTTTTCATGCCCTCCTGAAAGAACAAGTGCTTAGTTCATTCATATGTTTTATGAAATCCAAAGTGAATTGTTGTAGGTGATGAATGAAATTCCTCCAATATTATTTATTTTAAGGAACACTCCTTTACTAGAAAAATGCATCTTTTATATTGCAATGTATCTAGCTACTACGTATGTCCCTTAGGAGGGTTTGAATCTTCCTAAATCTTGTGGATGAGTTGAATGATAGTGTCATTGGCCAACCATTCCTGATAGGATTCCTCAAGCCAACCTAGAATGGTTGAAGATAAGGAAACGAGGGATCCATCCTTCTCAAATTATTGAGATAAGGCATCAACTACCACATTTTGTTTACCCTTCTTATGTATAATATCATAATCATACCCTAGGAGCTTGGTGACCCACTTATGTTTCTATAGTGAGGATAACCTTTGTTTGAGAAAGTACTTCAGACTATGATTCCTAGTCTTGATCCATAAATTTTTTCCTATGAGGTATGGGTGTCTGGTTTCTACTACATGCAGGATGACCATCATTTCTTTCTCATATGTGGACTTACAAAAATTGTAATCACATAATTGCTTACTAGTGAATGCCAAAGGGTTCCCTTCTTGCATCAATACCACTCTAAGAATTTTTCCCGACAAAAGTATTAATGAAATATGGAACTATTAATACTAGATTCATGGACATGTCATCATTTAAAGCAGAGAAGGCATGTTCATTGACCTCATTCCAAACAAAGGCATTATTTTTTAGTAATGAGGTTAAGGGGGCAACAATTTTTCCATAATTTTTCACAAACTTGAGGTAATAGCCTATAAGTTCTAAGAATCCACAAAATCTATTTAGGGTTTTGGGATGCGGCCAATCTTGCATAGCTATGATTTTCTTGGGATCAACTTGTACTTTTTCCCGATTTACAATGTGACCCAAGTATTCAAACTCTAAAGTCCCAAAATCACATTTGGAATTTTTTATGAATATTTGGTGGTCCTGTAGGAATTGCAAGGCCTTATCGACATGCTCTATGTGGCATTCCCATGTTTGACTGTAAATTGGAATATCATCAAAGAATACTATTAAAAAATTGTGTAGGAATGGTTGAGAAATCTTTTTCATGAGGCTTTGGAAGGCTGATGGAGCATTGCAAAGGCCAAAAGGCATCACTAAAAACTCATAATGACCTTCATGTGTATGGAAAGTGGTCTTAGGGATGTCTACCTCTTTCATCTTAATCTAGTGATAGCTAGAAAAAAGGTCAATTTTAGTGAAAAACTTGGCTCCATGAAGTTCATCCAAGAGGTCATCAATAACTAGGATAGGAAATTTGTCCTTGATGGTCAACTTATTGAGAGCCTATAAATTAGGGCACATGTGCTAAGTACCTTCCTTCTTTAATCCCACGACCACCGGTGATGAGTAAGGGATAGTATTGGGACACATGACTCCCACATATAACAAATCTTGAATGGTATTTTTAGTTTCATTTTTTGTGTGTAGAATATGGGTGTTGATAAGGATGCACATTGGGTGGTTGACTACTTGGAATTAGGGGAATACCGTGGTCATGTTCCCATGTTAAGGTGGTAAATATTGTCACATTTCAAATACCTATTTATGCTTAGAGAGAACTATCTACTAATAAGGTAGAATCTCTTGTGTTGTGGTATTGTTGTGGTGGGAAATCCCCCTACGGACTAGCAAATAGGGTTATATTATGCATGTAGATATGACCAAAATAAAACTACTTTCTACCTTTGTCCCAGACTTAATACCCATTTCTTTTCAACAAATACATGGTTAGACCAACATACCTTGTTCCAGATGTTCGATGTCGATCCTTTTTCATGCTTGATAGCTTGTTAGAAGCTCTCCTCCCAAGGCTGACCTGCATACAAAACAAGCAACAAACTACACATGCATTTTACCTACAGACTGATGGGTTAGAGATTCAAACATATATTTACTGAACTATGAAGAACTCATATAGTGGGACGGGAAAAACATTTCTTTATTATTAACTTTAATGAATCAACTTACAATGTCGAGACCGACCATTGCTCCACGAATCCTGATCCTGGGTCCTCTTCAAATGTCCTCCAACTTCTTTGCTTTGTATCTCTCTTTGCACAAGGATGGCTAAAGGGTTGGGACAATGGGAATGAGCAATTGGGCATTGTTTCTTTACTCTTATTCTCCTCTTCCAAATAGGACCCCTAACCCTTCTTTTATAGGGTAGAAGAAGCTAGGTATTTGGACAAACCCTTGGCCATGCATGGCTGAGAGTTTCAATTAACTCACCCAAAGCTGTGTGTTCCATCGACAACTTTCCTTTTTTCGTGCTTTTGTGAGTCCATCCAGGCTGTTTGAGGTCAGCTAGCGTGTACACGCGTGCAGTAATGGAGTAGGGCGTGTGGGACCTTATAAAAGAGGTTTTTTAAAGAGTTGTTCAACAATGCTTTGGCAAAGAAGGGATCTGAGATGGCCTGATGCCAGGTAATCATGTATGGTGCAAATTAGGGTTATAACAGATGCCCCCTAATGTGTGAGGTCAGAAGAGCATCTAATGGCCGAAATACATTACCAATCTTTACTGATGTGCCGAACAAGTGAGCCCAGGGACCAGGAACCTGGAGGCGCCGTCTGCAAAATAACAAATGTCTCACCGAGGCGGGCATACCCATGCTCGGGATAAAACAGAATCATGGCTACCAATCAAATACACTGTAGATCCATTTCAAATAACTATATAAAGTGTAGCCACGAACAATACACATCGGAGCTACATCTCNATGGCTAGAGATGATATCTTCAGAGCTCGAGCAACAACTTCAAAATCTTCAAAAATCAAGGTAGGAGTGTAATATGAGTGTACAACTTCACTACCTATAGGTCTTCGACGGCTCGTCGGTCATGGACTCGATAATCTTGATGATCAGACTGAAGGCTTCATTGATTTCAAACAAGGACTTGATTGGACATTCAGGATGGCCGGGTATGAGGGAAAGAGACAAATTGTAGAGGGGCCGACTCAGGCTTGGTAGAAACTTCCCTTGGACAACAACATGATAAATGATGAGACTTAGGCAGCATGGCATTAATCATAAGTTCACGAAGCAGGAGGGAACGCAAACTTTCCATATGTTTGGAAGAATAACCAAACGGAGGAGGACACAACTCTATGTAGCGAGAACAACTTCCTAAGGTCGTACTACATCCCATAGTTTGATGAACAAATGGACATATGTGATTTATCCAAGGGCGACTCATTATGCTGCCAATAAATAAAATACTTTTCCCTTCCTCTTTTTGGGGTATATTTGATTTTTTTGTCTTTTTCAATGAATTTGGAAAAAGAATAAAGGAATGTTACGTTACAATGGAGGAACGAGTGCTACAAACATACAAGTTCAAGGTGCAAGGACAAGACTGATGTTTAGAATAATGATACTCGAGAAAAGTCCTTCAGGGGCCAAGGGTGTTAAGACGCAGAAGCAAAGTGCTACAAGGCTGGCGTATAAGGTATGCAAATGCGGCTAACAAAACACACAATGGTAACGTCCTTTGATGTAAGTTTAACGAGCCCAGAGAAGGTAAGCTCGATGGTTTTTCATATTTAGAGAGTCTAAAAAATCATAAAAGGAGACTCCATTGGGGTACCTTTTTCGAAGATAGTCTAGTCGGTTCGAAAAAGGGGTAAACTAGTACCGACAAGACGTCTATTCAAAACCATTTTAACGAGTGTGATAAGAACAAGATCACTCGGCCATTTTTTCATTTTTAAGGAGTCTGAAAAAATCTTAACTATGGACTTCGTCAGGAATGTTCTTATGGACCATTTTAAAAAGTGTGAAAGAATAAGGTCACTCGATGATCTTTTCAATTTTAGGGAGTTTGAAAAGAGCTTAACTATGGACTCCGTGGGGGTTCCTTATTCGTAATTTTAGTCCCTCAGGCCCGAAAAAGGGATAAAATTATACTTGAGAGTACTCTTCTAGAGAACTGAAGTTCCATAGAGTATACCTTTGCTCGTACAGTTGATCATCCGGACTGAAAAAGGGGTAAACTACTACTGGACAGACCTGACTTCAAATTTCAGTTTAAAGAGCGTGAAAGGCCACAAGATCGCTTGGAAATCTTTTCATGTTTAGAGGGTCTGGAAAGGGCTTAAAAGAAGACTCGTTACATCTTTTGGGAGTTCTGAGGATGAGGTCAAGAGAGAAAATGAATCGTGCAAATGAGTCTCAAACTCATAATCAGGAAAAACTACAAGGACTCCCGAGCCTACAGTGATTAAAGACAACATAGATACCATAATGCAACCAGGATCTACCTACGGCATCCATGTTCCGGTAAGCTCTACCACCAAGTCGTGACACTTCTAAGCAGCTATGATGGTTCCGTGTCACAACCCGATGGGATCAATCCTATGGAAAAGGAAAAAAACAATGAGATACAAAAGTCAGGGTAGAAACCTAACCTATATGCTCAAGTTGATCCTCGAACAATTTTTTTCACGGACCGTCGAAAATTACTCAAAACTCCAAAAAACTGTCCCAATACCTGATCATATCCCTCCTATGCAACTCTTGAATCACTCTAAATGGTTTTTGGTATAAATAAAATGATAAGGGAGGCCAAAAAAGTGACAAAAAGAGGCCAAAAAGTCTATAAATAGAAGCTCCCAGCTCATTATCACCATTGCTAATTTGGAAATTGACTCTGGAGCCAAAAGACCCCCTTTGTCAAAAATGGTGATTCCAGGAGCAACAATGGACGAAACGAACTTCTGTCTGGACCAAGTAAGCACAAACTCTCTTATCTTGCATTTTAAGTCTTTATTTTTGCATTGGGTTTCATTTTTTAGGGGGGGGTCAACCTTTAAAAGGTCGGCCCTAGGTGCACGTGGGCTGTCTCAGGACAGGCCGCGTGTACATTCGGGCAGAGTAAACTCTACACACGTGTACACGTAACTGTCATCATTATAGCACGCGTGGACCCGTTTATTGAATGGAAAAGGCTTAAAAAGAAAGGGTTAACCCTCCTGAACCTTGGTGTTTTGCAGGATGTATGTCCACTGGAGAGAAAGAGAGCATGAAGAGGTTAGTGAGTTGGTCGGGGAAGACCCCAATGCTGTGGCTACTTTGATGCAATGTGGGTTAATCAAGTTTTTCCTATGTCCTTTTATGCGGGCACAACCTAGGCTACTGAATGCCTTGGTTGACTACTGGCATCCAGATGCAGAGGCATTCATGTCAGAGGGGCAGTCATTGGTGCCCATGATCGAGGACATTTACTTTTTGACTGGCCTCTCCAGGAGAGGGGAACCAGTCAACTTCCGGACTTTTCCTTCGGGGCCGCATAACATAGCAGAATTGATAGGTCTATACTGTGCAGATGATACAGACTGATCGAGCATGCAGGTGCCCATAAGCAAGATCACTGACTTATTGCTACAGACGATAGTATTTCTTATTGGACGAATTACTAGTTCTGCGGCTCTACATCAAGCGTCCCGTGCATAGATGAACTGTGCAGTCCAGTGCTTAAATGCACAAATTTTTGACTAGAGTACCACATTGCTTGAGTGTATGAAAAGGCAGTTGACAGATTGCCATTTGCAGACACATAGGAACTTTGGGTTCGGGACCATTCTGTGTTTGTTATTTTTTGAGAGAGTTCCAAGTTTTAGTCCTCGAGCAGTGGTACGAGGACATCATGCCTCTCTTCTTGCTGTGTGTAGATGGGCAGTATTACTGCCGTGACAGGGTGGCGGAAGGACCAATGAGTCCTTCGATGATGACTTCTTCACGTGGTTGTCATGACAGATCCTGGTTATAAAGGATTACCCCTATGCCAAGATTGATTTCTCGAGAGACCTTGAGATACCAGTACCTCCTGGTGAGGAGCGAGGGGAGATGGGTAAGTCTCCACCTTTGTAGTTTTTTTTTTTTTGTTAAACATTTGTAATTTTTATGTTGTTTTCGTTATATATATCATTTTTTTTTATACCAGAGTATTTGACAGATATATGTTCATTGTGTGCAGATGTGGGACCAGTGCGACCGACTGACTATGCGAGGAACATATATCGTCCTCGGCCAGGGGTCACACCTGCTGCCGTAGGGGGACTAGCAGTAGCAGGAGATCTTCCAGCCGGGGAGGCTGAGAGGGTATTGAGACGAGTCGAGCAGAACTTTACTGCACTCACTCACATGGTTTCGATGGCAGAGATTGAGGACCTGCCACCATCCATGCAGCCTCATGTAGTGGGGGCACCACGAACCTGGGTCCGGTTGTTTCGGCGTTTATCCAACGCCGTGGACCAGTATAACAGGGCCCATAGGCCCTGACCTTAGCTAGACATTTTTACGTGCCACGAGAACTACTTGTATATATTTTTTGAGGGCATAAGCCCCGTGACTTGTTATTGGTCATATTTTTGAGGTGCTTGCATCCATCTATGTACTCTGGTTACGTTATGATATTATATATGGTTTTTTTTTTTTGTCTTTTGTGTCTTATGGATCATGTGTGCAAAAAATGTATTTACATGTTTATGTGAATGTTCTTTCATATGTTGGCAAGATGCCAATCTAAAATTTGATTAGCTAGAGTATCTGTAACTTGGTTTAATCTCCTAGGAACATGACAATATGTAATATAATCAAAGTTTCGTTCTAAGAGATGTACCCTAAGGAATCGTTGGTGTAAAGTTGGATCATGAACCCATTATACTCTGTTTAACTGAGACACAACTAGCTGAGCATCGATATAGACCCGAAGGTGAGAGATACCAAATGACAAAACACCACGAAGCAACTCAATAACTGCACTATACTCGGCGACATTGTTGGTGGTGTCACCTAAGCATATACCTCCGGAAGATAATAACTAGCCTTGAGGTGTAAAGATTACCCAAGCTGCGGAGGCAAGCCTCCGAGTGTGCCGACTAGCACCGTCTGCATACCCAATGAACACCTCATAATCACTTGACATCTGCCACAATGACGAAAGATAACATCAATGACACGTTCATAACACTAAAAGAAACTAAAAAGTAATAGTACAAAAACTATACATATGTTACAAAAAGTTGCCCACAGTGACCTGCCTATGAGTAATACTTCTTGAGGTAGAGCCCATTTCTAGGCTCTGCCTAATCATTCCCTTCAAAGTCAACCAGACGATAAGCACCCTTTTTTAAAACCTCTTTTATGATGAAAGGTCCGAACCACATGGGTTTGAATTTTCCTGTCCCCAGGGGGTCCTTTTCTTGGTCATAGACCAGGACAAGTTCGCCTTTAGAGAAAATCCGAGGACGAACGAACGTATCATACTGACACTTGAACTTATGTTTGTGAGCCTCATTGGCCAGGGCTGCATCACGATGCTGCTCAAGGTATACTAACCGTTCTTCAAGTGGAGAAGTGTCTGGCAATAACTGTACTGCCAACTTTAGAGACGGGATCTGACATTGGATAGGCAAGATTGCCTCCAGCCCATAAACAAGTTGGAAAAGTGAGAAACGGGTTTCAGTCTTGACAGATGTTCGGTAAGCCTATAATGCCGAGTATAACATCAAATGCAAATTTGACTTGGCCAAGTTGATCTTTCACTTTAGAATGGTCTTAAGAGTTTTATTCACAACTTCCACCTGACCATTTGCTTGGGGGTAGTAGGGTGACTAATGTTCCTGCTGTAACCCAAGCTTTGACGTTAACTCGGTCATCATCTAGTTTTGAAAGTGACTGCCATGGTCAGTGACAATCTCCCTTGGGACGCTGAACCTTGCTATTATCTGGTTGAATAAAAAGAGAGCTGCAGTCTCTCCATCATCTTTAAACGTTGGCATAGCCTCAACCCACTTTGTGAAGTAGTCTACAACTACAATGATATAGTGGTGCCCCCTTGCTGAAGGAGGGTTGCATGTAGTGTAATCAATCCCCCACTTGGTGAAGGGACCAAATATGATGACAGGAAACATGGGAGCAGGATGTGCCCTCATCTTCCGAGAGAAGATTTGGCACAAATGGCACTTCTTGACCGATTCGATACAATCTTTGATAAGTGTCGGCCAGAATTAACCTGCTCATAGAATCTTTTGGGTTGTTGCCAACCCAGACAAATGACCACCATAAGATCTGGTATGGCAATTTTTAAGCATGATAACTACTTCTTCGTGAGTGAGACATGACGAAGGATGCAGTCTACACCTCTTTGATACAATGTATCATCAAGTATGAGGTAATTCTTAGCCTGATGGCGTATGCGTCGACGCTCATTACGAGAAGCAGTGGTGGGGCACTTCAAAGTCTGGAGATAGATAAGTATATCTCCATACCAGGGATCTGAAGAGGTGATAAAAAACATATCTCCTCTGATAGGCGACTCTTTGGGCATAGGATCACCTGATTCAACCGGAAGTTCTGAAATAAGTTCTGCGAAGACCAGTGACTTTTTGGACTTCATTGAAACTAAATCTAAGTCAAACTCCTGGAGGATGACTATCCATCTACTGATTTTTCCACCTATTACCCATCGTGTCAACATGTACTGAAATGGATTCACAACAACAATGACGGTGGTCTTGCGAAACATAACATAATGACGGAATCGTTGAACAACATGGATTGCTGCCAATGA
>JASDQU010507253.1:28016-39155 GCA_032191745.1 Picea mariana
ATCCTGAGCTGGCTTCACGTCACCTTTTAACCTTGAAATTCTCACAGAATTATACCAGAAGATGACTTTCCCCCAAAGAGCTCAAATATTTGAGCTTTTCCTCCCACCATACACTCAATTCCCTACTACAAAACCCCCGTTATCCTTCTTCCATGTTTTCGACCAAAGGAAACCATATTATCTCATCCCTATGCACCTTGTTGGGTTATTATTCGGATCAGTGGGTAGATGAACCCATTCTAGGAATTTTATCCATTTTCTCCTTCGATGAGAAGCCCACTACCTAGTTCAACTTCAACATGTTCTTGGCGAACAATATTCATGAACAATTTGTCAATTTCGTCATGGAAGGCATGTTCCAGTACTCTTCTATACTAGCGTACTTGTTCGTTTTCTTCCAAGTGGACAAATTTTATTTTTCCATGCTGAAGATGGATAGAGATGGTAGACCCCAGGCAGTAACCGCATGGACCTCCTTGCTCAAGCATAACTCCACAGAGTTCAATTTCAAGCAGTTTATCGAGAAATTCTATTACCCAGTGGTAAGTATGCTTAGCAGCAGACCCAAACCTAGGATTAATGACGAAGTTTAGAGGATCCTGCATCTTTCGGATCGCACCAAGACTAGTGATTGGTATTTATACCAAAATCACACCGAGATCAGAGTATATGGGTGTGATTTGGCCCCATATAAGCTACCTAAATACCTTCCTGTTAGAATTTTTTCTCTGGAGTACATAAGGCAGATGATAAACTCTGATGATATTCATTTTGTGTCTCTAAAGAAAAAAAAATAGCTCATAATCAAAGGGAAGATTGTCTCTTTCATCTGCAACAATCATGGCACCGGAGAGGAAGTAGACTAGCTACTAAAGGAAATGAAGTTCGTCATGAGTTTCACATGGCACTACGATCCATGCGGGATTATCTCTGATATGAGGGTGAAAAATAAGAATATCCCGTATGTCCATGAATCTAGGCCCGAAGTCAAGAAATTCGCAAACCAGATAGTATGGGAACCAAACACTTTGGTTGAAGCAGAACAACAGGATTCCCCATCCACTATATCACAAACAACCACACCAGAGGTTCCAAAAGAGAAAAGGCCTAGGCAAGATTTGTCACCGCTTGTCACTGAAGCGTCGTCAGAAGAATTCCAACTGCATACTAAGAGGTATAAAACTAGTTTATCTCCCGACCCGACTGGGGAAAAGGAAGTTCCATCTACTACAGTGACAAAGGTTGATAGGCTTCCCCTTAGTGCAAGTATCCAGCATATCATAACCTCAGCGTTTTCAAATAAATCTATATATACTCCATCAACCACCCAGCCAGGCAAGCTAGGACCGAACCTGAGCATCTTTGAGAAATACGATCTGATCAAGAAAAGAAATCATACTTTAACCAGCAACACTTGCGCCTAGTTCTGGAAGCAGACGTCAACTGCACAACATAGGATGCTATCAGCATTTGACACTGAGAAGGGAAGAATCCATATGGAATTCCTCCAAGCACAGGTCTCGAATCTAAAGGTAATCACTAATTACAAAAGGGCCACTTTTTAATTCTATAATAAGGATGTGCATCCAGTCGATCAGATGGATTTGCATAAGCAAACATGAGAAATGGTTTTCTATACACTGGCACATGTTTCCACTACTACATCCAAATTACAAGTGTCCTTGAACAACGTCCAAACACAGTTGAAGTTGGAGAAGATATCGTCCTTTGCCAAGGACAACAGGATCAAGACTTTGGAGGAATTGGTCCTTAAGATCGGGTACGATCCCTCAAACGTGAAAGCAGCTGAGGAGATGATTAAAAATAAAAATGCTGACATAGCCTCCTTAAGGAAACAATTGAAACTCCCACCAACAGAGGATTCACAGGCAAAGGAAATAGCAGAGATGGAAGGAGAAAAAGATGAAATGCTCAAACTAATCATGGAGCAGAATGCACAACTAAAGGAAATGGACGCTAAGATGGAGAAGCTAGTAAAAGAGAAAGAACAACTAAAGCCAATGGAAGTCATTCCATTGAGTGTAGTTCCACTTTTAGGAGTGAGCACAGCATCAGTGACAAAAGTCCCATCGACGAATTCACCAACATCTCTGGAAAAGACAGCCGAATTGTCCAAATCTATGGAAGAGATGAACCTGCAGGAAACAGAGATTAGCAGGCTCAAAAAAGATATTGAGAACCTTCAAGAACTCAAATCTTCCTATCAGATCAGCCTCTCCAAGGAAAATCAAGTGTCAGACCAGCTCAAACAAGAGTTACAACAGCTCTGGAAGCAAACAGTGGCAGGTAAAACTTTGGCCGAAGTTAAAGAAAGTGTCTGGATAGACATCACTAAGTCTATGAACAAGATATGGCCAATCATATAGATCATGTTTGAGAAAAATGAATTGGTACATAGAAGAAAACATGCCATTGAGAAGATCAGATCAGAATTGGGAGAGATGCCCACACAGGCTAATGAAATCATCAAGTTCCTAAATTTTAAGACCAGGGAGGAGTTGGAAGAGTTGAAAATTGAAGATAGAATAGAGACCATCCTTGAGGTCAAGAGAGTTTTGAGCAAGAGAGGATTGATGCTTCAACTGGAGGAAAAGGTTTAGGTCATGGACCTAGGGGTACAAAAGTTTTTCAATAAGATTGAGGCTCTACAAAAGAAAGGTCTTCCTGGTCTGAAGGTAATTAATGACAAATTGATGACACTCCTAGACTACAAAAAGAGACTGGTCGATGTGGCTAAGGACAGTTCAAAGTTTTCATGAATTCAAAGCAGCATCACTGGGAAGGCATTTCTATATTTTCTTTAGTTGGACATTGGTATTCAGCATGAGATTCGATACATCTTCATCACCAAACCTACCTTCGCCAAGTACACAGAAATGGATGAAGTTTATCGAAGGCTACTCAAAGTCAACGTTCCCAGTCATCTTCGATGGGAAGAAATCTGTGATCTGATCGAGTAGTAGATGAGTTTTCCCAGCCCAATCATTTGTCCAGTCAGATGAGATCGTGCAGAGGCCTCACCAACGACCCACCCAAAAAACAACATGCAGTTGAGACACATCATCAAGCAGTTCCTAGATTTCTGTAATTTGTTAAGTTAGTTATAATAAAAATAGTTTTACCACGTCCTGATCTTTGATGACAGGATTTCTTGTAATTTTGGTCTATAAATACTTCATCTTTCGAAGTATTGGGGGTTGTTTATTCTCACACCCTGCGAGCTATCAGACTGTAATATTTTTGAAGAGATTTCCCATTAATACAAAGAGGCATTTTACAGGATTCTTGCGTGTATTCACTGGTGATGTTTTTCTCTCTAAGTTAAATGTTATTCTCACTTTGTTATCACATTGTTTTCTAAATCTAATCTTTGGAAGTAACGAACTTTGCAGGATTTATCTCATATACCCTATTTCTGACTTAAAAGATTTTAGTGTTTTATCTTCTCATTTTTCAATAAAGAAATTCTTAACTGCTTCTTTGTTGTAATTGTCTTTCTCATCTTTTCTGCTATTTCTCATTTATGCTACTAAAGAATCCAGTGATTATATTATATCACCCTATGAAAGGTTTCCTTGTTTTTCTGGTTTGGATTTCATTTTTTACGACACAGACCCCATAGCCCAATGGATGTGTAAACTATCTCAGCCAACTTGAAAAACACTATGATAACAAAAGCAACTTGTTTATTTACCTAGCCTAATATTTAAAAAAAATTGAAACATATCTAAATCATATTGACAGATCCCTCTCTGAAGTTGGAAGGGCTAGATCCCAGCTTCAAAAGCGGTTGGATAAAGTTACCTATCGTAGATTTCTTCTTTCTAACAACCTCTAGGAAATTTACAGAGCGCTAACATAGTGGTGACTCCACTGGGGAACAAACAGAACTAAAAATTTATAACCTCACATTTTCTTTACCCTAAAAGAAAAGTTTGTTCTTGAAATATTGCAAATCTGAGAAGGAAGTAATGTTTAGAGGTTGATTAAAATTTGTACATATTATTTTCAGAATCGTAAAACTAAAAAGTATATATATAAAAATCAAAAAGGAATTTGTCTCCCAAGAAAGTTTATACTCGATCTCATCCAGACCCAGAACCTATGATAGTAACATATAACCAAGAACAGTTGCTCAGGATAAAGACCATTGCTGAAGGTTCAGTAAGTCATACTCCCTTTCATAAGTCCCTTTCCTTTTCAGGGGAGCTTGCTACCTTTCAAAACCCTAACTTTGACACCCTTTTCGAACAAAGTCTATTTAGAACAAGATCCGATAGTTTTGTGACTGAAATCAGTTTTGACCCAACCGTTTTGCAACCCTGGACTCCTTAAGCTCTCTCTCCCACTACTAAACCACAAACTACTCACTCGGTGCTAACCAGTCCCTCCTCGTCCTCGTCTTCGGTCGCTACCTCGCCTATCATCCAATTTGTTATCCCACCTCCTCCACCTATCATGGAAGCCATATATGCTCCCTTGGTGTTGGCTGCGCCTCTTCATGCTATGCCCTAAGACTATCAAACGAGACTCCCACATTTTGATGGAACAGGACCTTTGAACGCCCAACAACACATTGATAAAATGAATGATTATTTTGACCTACATGAAGTAGATGAGGTTGACATTCAAATGAGATTTTTTGCCCAAAGTTTAACAGGCGGCGTTAAGAAATGGTATAAAGGTTTATGTGCTGCCTTAGTCCTTGACCTTACCACATTTCAAAGGAGTTTTCTAGACAGATGGGAGGTAAAGAAAAACCCTCTCCAAATATTGTCAGAATACGAAAATATCAGAAGAAATCAAGGTGAGACAGTACAAGATTACTGCACCCATTTCAATAACTTGTATAATGAAATTCCAACCGAAATCAAACCTCCACAGGGTTTGGCATTGATAAAATTACCTGATGGATTTGACGCCAATATGTCATACCAACTAAGGGAAAGAAATTCTACCACCCTAGAGGACATGCAGAAAAGTGCGATAAGTGTGGAGGCCAATTTGTTAGAAAAAGGGCATGACAGAGGTCAGAGAGGAGAGTCACAATTAAAGAGGAACCTTCCACATCAACCTCCGATTCCAAATTGGATTCCTTTTCCAGAGCAATGGAAAGAATGATGGAAAGACTTACTGTATCAGAAAGAAATCCTCCAAGAGAAAACCCATCAGCTCCTCAAGTTCAGAATCCTAACTTCAGAAGAAACCCTCCTTAAATCAAATAGAGAGATCCTAGGGATCAAAGAGAGAAGAAAGATATGGATCAACATATCAGACCTCTCCTACAAGAAAATTATGCTGATGAAGGAGAGGAAGTGATTGAGGAACTAGAGGATACTCATATAAAACTCATGGGCATTCATGATAACAAAGCTATTTTCCTTACCCAAGAAGAGAAATAAATGTTTCTTCTCAATCAAACAAAATTAAGTGAAGAATCTGAAGACGTCGAACAACAGACATTCGAAAATGCCATTTTGGAAGTACACCGACAGTACAATCTGTGAAGTAAAAAGACAGAAGGAAGCTCCCCAAAAAAGATGATTGAAATGAAGAAGGTAGTCGAAACCAAAAAAACCTCTGAGCCAACTGCCGAGAAGATTCCTGAGAGGAGTAATGTTGAAGTTCTAGCAAAAAGAAACCTTACTATTCTAAAAATATCRTTGCAGCCTGAGGTATCATCAATTAATCAACCAAGTACTTATGGCCAGAAGGATGTTGTATACAAACCARAATTGATGAGCCATAGCAGAGCCCCTACACCTTTCATCCTTGAAGGGGAATTATCCAAAGTAAAAATTCCCATTCCACTTTCCATGTTGATGAATAAAGACGCTTATCATTCACAAGTGATTAAAGAGMTAACCATTGAACTTKATATAGGTATGAAGGCCTTAACCATTGGATCGATGAATCATTCAGACACTGTGAACCTTACAGATGATCAACMTGAACTTCTATTCGGACCTGAAGTAGATGGCCAAGCCGATAATGGTGTTGTCGCTCCTTTTTACATCAGTCTAAATATACATGACATGATATTGCATAATGCTATTCTAGATTCAATTGCTTCCCATAATCTGATGCCTAAAGCAGTGATGGAGAAATTGGGACTAGAGGTCACCAGACCTTACAAGGATTTACACTCGTTTGACTCCAGTAAAGTTAGATGTATTGGTTTGATCAAGGATTTGTGTATCACCCTGGTTGAGATTTCTGCAAAGAGAATGGCCATGGATGTGGTAGTTGCAGACATCCCCCCGAAGTATGGAATGTTTCTATCTTGGTATTGGGGTGATAAGTTGAGAGGTACCCTGCAGCTGGATATGTCGCATGCCACTGTCCCAGTTTTTGAGCAACAAAGAAGGCTATACAGGGAAACATTGATGAAATACATGGTCAGTAGCTAAGAAAAACCGCACAACTATCCTCTTTACTCTACACATTTTGACCTGGATTCTTTTATCCTATATAACGATGGTGACATGGGAGAGAAAATCACTCAACTAGGAGAAGATACATCTGGTCCGGACGAAGGCCAAGAAATCATCGAGGTAGAAAGAAAGAAAAACATGATAACTGAAGAATTAACGACAAATTTCTGGAGTGTGGATTTTGATGGAGTAGTAAGCAAAGAAGGAGCTAGAGCGAGAGTTTGGCTACACAATCACATATCCAGGTATTCAAAAAACCACTCTTACAAATTAAATTTCCAATGCACTAACTATATCGCCGAGTATGAAGCTTTGATGCTCAGTCTGAAACTTTTGAAAAAAGAGTTGGTGCTAAACAGATTATGGTAAGAGGTGATTCTGAGTTAATAATCAAGAAAATTAAAGGTGAGTATGTTGCAAAACATCCCCATCTTAGAGCTTATAGGAATGTTGTTCTCGATGCCCTTAGATGTTTCACTGAAGTTGATTTGTAGGTAATGCCTAGAGGACAGAACATTTTGGCAGACGGATTGGCTACGTCAGCAACCACATGAAAGATTCCTTTTCATTCAACTCACCCATGCATGGTAGAGGTGAAGTGCAGACCAACTATTCCCGACAACATTAGGTACTGGAAGGTATTTGGTAATGATGATCAAATTGAAGACTTTCTATAGTGTAAAAATGAATTTGAGTGTACAACTATAGATTTAGAGAACGAAGATGAAAATGTAAAAAGATCTGATTTCAAAAATTATAGTGTAAATAACATAGATTCAGGAGAGTTAGGTGATGATGAGATGGAGACCAATATTTTGCATTTGAAAAGTAATTTTTTACCTAGGGGTTTAGTCCCTTTAGAGGACTTGTTTGATTTTAATGATGTAGCCAAAAAATCGAAAATTGAAGCTAGTGGACAAGAAGTAGAAGATTGTAATATAGGGATAGAAGAGAAACCCAGGATGGTCAAATTGTACAAATCATTATCCCCTGAACAAAAACTCAAATACATTGAGCTATTCAAGGAATATTCAGATGTGTTTGCCTGGGGTTATGAGGACTTGAAAGCTTATGATACCAGCATCATACAACATAGGATTCCAATAAAAGAAGATCAAAAACCATTTTGACAGAAAATTAGGAGAATCAATCCCAAGGTACTCCCCCTTGGTAGAAAAGGAAATCAAAAAAATGTACGATGCCAAAATCATAGTCCCGTTACAGTTTTCCAAATGAGTCTCAAATTTGGTCCCAACATGTAAGAAATATGGAGAAATCAGGCTTTGCATCGATTTCTGAAATCTGAATAAGGTCTCCCTGAAGGACAATTACCCCTTGCCCAAAATGGACCACATACTACAAAGGGTAGTTGGATCCAGTCGAATCTCTTTGTTGGATGGGTTCTCGGGTTATAATCAGGTCCTCGTTCACCCAGATGACCAAGACAAAACCGCTTTCACTACACCATGGGGTACTTTCATGTATGTGAAAATGCCTTTCAGTTTAATGAACATTGGAGCCACTTTCCAGAGAGCGATGGACATCGCCTTTGTGGAAGAATTAGGTAAATTTATTGTCGTCTATCTGGACGATGTAAATGTGTTTTCCCAATTTGACGACGAGCACCTATGACATCTCAGACGAGTCTTTGAGAAATGCAAGAGATTTGGGATTTATTTAAATCCTAAGAAGAGCCTCTTTGGACTAGAGGAAGGCAAACTGCTAGGGCACATAATCTCTAAGGACAGAATCAAAATAGACCCCAGCAGAATCGAAGCCACACAGAAATTAGAACACCTAAGAAACATCAAATAATTACAGTCTTTTATCGGAAAAATAAAATTTCTACGAAGATTCATACCCAATCTAGATGAGCTCCTCAGAAACATTACAAATATGTTAAAAAATGATGTAAAAATAAAATGGGACACCGAATCCAGGCAGTCTTTTGAACAAGTCAAACGAGCACCCACACATGCCCCTGTCTTGATCAATCCTAACTTTACCAAAGATTTCTATCTTTTTTCTTTCGCCTCTGAACATACCATTGTAGCAGTATTACTACAGAAAAATAGCGAAGGGTATGAACAACCCATAGCCTTTTTCAGTAAAGCTTTAAGAGATGCTTCTTTGAATTATAAAATAATGGAGAAACAAGCTTTTGCCTTGGTAAAAGCCATAAAAGATTTTAGAGTATACATTCTCCATTCCCACACCATTGCATATGTTCTGAATGTGGTAGTAAAAGACATTTTGACCCAAGACAATCCGGATGGAAGAAGAGGAAAATGGATTGCTGTCATTTTAGAATATGACATAGAGATTAAGCCTACTAAATTAATTAAAGGTCAAGGTCTAGCAAAATTAATGGCTGAATCAAATTTCCATGCTCTTGACATTAAATTCTTAGATCCAGCAGATGAACAGGATGAGCCGACGATTCCAAGCATGAGAGTGGTATTTCTAAACTCTCCATGGTACGCAGACCTAATATTTGTTTTGCATAATTTACAAGCTCCCCCTAGTCTCACTAAGACTAAATCCAAGTTTTTGAAGTTGAAAGAAATAAAATTTTTCATTCTAGAAGTCAATCTATATTAGAAAGATCCTGGAGGTATTATGTTAAATTGTCTATTGAAAGATGAAGCTGACAAAGTATTACAAGAGTTTCATGCAGGATATTGTGGTGGTCATCTGAACTAGAAATCTACAGCCAACAAAATCCTCAGAGCTAGATTCTATTGGCCCACCTTATTCATTGATGTACATCATACAATGACTTCATGTCATCAATGTCAATTATTTTGAAGGCAAAAGGAAACTCCTTCCTCTACCCCTGAAACCGATCTCAGTTGAAGCCCCTTTCCAACAATGGGGATTGGACTTCATTGGAGAATTACATCCCCCTTCTTCAGGCCAACAAAGGTGGATTCTTATTGCCACAGATTATTTTACAAAATGGATCGAAGCAGTACCAATCAGGCAAGCCACTGATTCTGTCATTATTAAATTTCTTGAAAATAATATCTTGTCTCGCTTTGGATATCCTAGAAAGATTATAACTGATAATGCAGTTGCTTTTCGATCGAAGAAACTCATAGATTTCTTCAACCAGTATCATATTGGTTTGGGACATTCCACAAATTACTACCCTCAGGGGAATGGGCTAGCGGAATCCTAAAAAAAAACCCTGGTAAACATCATCAAGAAGATGTTGCAGGAAAAAAAGAAGTCATGGCATAACAAATTGGTCTTCGTATTATGGGCTAACAAAATGACCACCAAAAGGTCAATTGGCATGTCACCATATCAGCTGGTCTATGGCACAAAAGAAGTTTTTCCCACTTCCTTAGGAGTCCCTGTCATGAAATTGCTTCAATACATACAAGCTGATCCAAATGACTCACAAAGAAGGATAAATCAGATGATCCAGTTGCAGCAATCTAGGGAAGAGGTATTCAATAAGACCCAGGTAGTCCAAGAAAGCATCAAGAAGATTTTTGACAAAAGAACCAAGGAAGATGATTTTGAGCTAGGAAATTTGGTGCTGAGATGGGACGCCTGAAATGAAGACAAGGGAAAGCATGGAAAATTCGATAGTCTGTGGAAGGGACCATACATAATTCAAGTATTCAAAGGAAATAACACTTTCTTACTAGACAACGTTGATGGGACAGATCTTCCAGGAGGACCTGTAAATGGCAGAATGTTGAAGCATTATTTACTGCCTCAGTAGAGACTCGAGGTTACACTCTCCATTGTACATACCATCTTTATTTTTCACCTTCATTTTCTGAGTGAATAACTTTATTCAGTTGGTTGAAGCCCGAAGAGAAGGCCCTAAGACGCTGACTACTGTTTTTCAATTTTTCGACAATAAAACCAATCAATCAACGAAGGCGACTAGGAAAAAATTTTCATAACATCAAGAACTAGGATTCTTGGCACTTCACAAGGAAAGTGCCATCCCCAAGTGGAGCCACTGTTATCACCCTATAAGGTATAGGATCAACTGGTGACTGGAATAGTATCTCTCTCTAGTGTTTTTGTTGACAAATGATTTTTCATTCTGCAAATAATTTGAAAAGAAAAGAAAAAAGAAAAAGAAAGAAAAAGAAAAACAAAAGAAAGAAAAGGAAAAAAAGAAAAAGAAAGAAAAGAAAAAAGAAAAAGAGGGCATAAAAGAATTTCAATAAATCCCCTTGCAATAATAGTAACTTGGTCCATACCTTTCAAGCATGGCCAAGTTCTTTTTTAAATTGATGTTGATAGGATTAGTGAATAAGCTTGGCTAAACTGTTAAAACTTAGCCAAAGTATCTAGGTTAGATTAGTGAATAAATCTGGCCAAACTGTCTAATCTTAGTCAGATAGCCCTAGGGTAGAGAAAGTTCTTATCCCAATAGTCTAATCTGGGTTAATTGTAATAGGAATCTAGTTTAGAATATAGGCTAGTTGCTTTACTTCAATAAAACCATCTGGATGATGAATGTTGCACCATGTTTCAAATGCTTAAAATGTTGTTTGTCTAGCCCCGTGGTGGTGTATACATGAAAAGCATTGGGAAAAAACCCATGAAATGCACTTATCCTAAGTTCTCTGGTGCATGTATTCTCCGCGCCCTCACTTATGCTTCACTCATATATCAATGGTCTAGATAATTACACCCAGATCTACGATGGTCA